>JACWST010000037.1:80735-194608 GCA_014850475.1 Cryphonectria naterciae | reverse complement strand
AAAAAAAAAAAAAAAAAAAAAAAAAAAAAAAAAAAAAAAAAAAAAAAAAAAAAAAAAAAAAAAAGGAGAATAGAAAATACAAAAAAATAAAGGCGAAATGATCCAGTCTTTCCAACCGCAACGCATCTTGGCCGGTAGCCCGTCGCTCGGTGCAGGCTCCCAATCCCTCAACCCTACTTACATATCGCAAAGAAGAGCCAAGACCAACACATACATTATCGAAGTCATCACGTGTTCTTCAAGTGTCCTGAGTCTACACTTTAAGCGCCTTCCCCCAGCCATATGCGCCCCCCCCCCCCAACCCCCCGGCAATCGAAGTTCAGACCATGGGCATTGTCCCCTATCTTCCGAGGCAGTAATCTTTGCCCTCCAGACCAGGAATGGTACCCAACGGCATTTTGCCATCTGCAGTCCATTTTGCATTCTCGGGAATCTCTGGCAGGTCTGGTGGTGCCTCCTGCTGCAACACACCGTCTGGCTTCTCCAAGGCTGCCCAGAGTTCCACATGGCGAGGATCCCTGTGCGCCTCGTTCCACTCGAGAAGGTAGTCGAAGTTCACGCAACTCTTGCGGATGCCAAAGTCGGCATACGGCTTCTCCTGACCCTCACGCCACATGAAGGTGAAGGCCTCGAGGTCGGCATGGCACATGAGATGTTGCCGCAGTATGTCCAGGCAGTGGTTCAGATGGCGGGAGAAGGTGATGGGAGGGTCGAACCCGTACGTGGATCCCCAGTAGTAGTCGTAGTTGGTGATCAGGGCCTTTCGCAGCGCATTGAGACAGTGCAGCTGGTGGAATGCCTCGATGCCCATCATATTTTCCTTCTCCATCGGAAATCCATATGACGGCGGTGCTTTCACCGTGTAGGCAGGATCCTTTCCCATACGAACAACATCGTCTGAGGACAGTGGAAATATACCATCGGCTGCGGCGAGACGTGACCAAGCTGCATCAACTTCGGGCCCAGGTGGTAACCTGTAGATATGGGTTGGATCTGAAACGTTTGGCGCCGGCGAGTTGTCGGCGTATCTGGTCACAATGGGAACGTCCATGATATCATATAAGGGCGCTGGGAGGATTAGTATTTTGTATCACTTCCAAGTGAATAAACACTATTACCCACAGAACACTGGACTATATCTTGGGGCGTTGCTCCCTCTTCTCTCGTACCAGATGGTACACTGAATCGTGGCTGGGACTATCAGGGCCACGCAGAAACATGCAGATATGAAAGCAGCGATGTTGCAGTGTGGTTGTAACCTTGAAGGTGATTTGAGCTTGCGTGGGTTCTCCAACAAGCTCTCACCGCTGTCTGCCTCAGACCAGACGGCGTCGTCCTCGTCGACAGCAGTGTATTCCTTCTTATGACGAGGCATCGTGGTGTCGATGAGAACAAGTGATTATGATTTAGGTATGGAGTTGTGATCTCCACGCTGTGTTGTCTCCCATCGGCTTCTGAGATAGACTGCATTTGGAGGGAGGGAGGATCGTTGACTGAAACCTTACTTGGGAGCTTAAAAGCTCAGCACGCAGAGGTGGCGAAGGTATGGAAGCAAGACTCCGGTAAGACTGAGTCTAACCTGCCCTTCTTACCTGCCAAATGAGTTTTCAAAAGATCCCCTGCAACTACTACTTCACAATCAAACAAGGCTAGACTGCGGAGGTGGCACAGCATATGTAAGGACCTGCATAAACGTAAGCTCGAAGTGGTCTGATCCATGAGATGTCGGATTTGTTTACTCCTTAAGCTGGGAAACCGGACTGAACTCTACCAGCCCATCCATGAAGATACATATTTGTATGAAGTGACAAATGAGTATTATGTTGGGTGTCCAAGAGTGATGAGGTCTATCATGATATACAGTATGTCCTGTCTGAAGGTAATGTCTTGATGTTGAACCCTGGCTTCAACTCCCCCGGAAGTCGGTTGTGTACATGCTGACCTGCGTATCGGCATCGTCGGATGCTTTTGTAGAACGTAGCATAAGTGAAACTTATTATCCGGAATATTTGTATAGATAGAGGCAAGATCGCTCCGCACTTGTTCACGTGAGTGCCTGAACATTGTCCTTCTGGAGGCCTAATGCACTTACTACTCAAGCCGACCATTCAAACACAACCGTTTCTCCATTAGTTTACGACGCCAAGCCCGCGGGAGTGGATACCTAGTCGTTCTACCGTGAAGTTATTATCTGCGGTCATCTTTCACGTCGAATAGGTTCAACACATTACCCTTGAGAATACATTATTGGCGACCCAGTATACTCCAACTTCACTGTTGCCGAAAGTCTTGAACCCCAAAGGGGTCAACAGTTGCGGGGTGCTCAACGTTCACGCTTGTCTGGAGACTTGAGTGAATCCTTCCGGGAAAAGCTGCACGAGCAAATGATGAGGTGAATCAAAGAAGCTCTCAATTCAAGTTTATAAACCCAAGAATCTCTCGCTTTGGGAACTGAGCATGTTCCTCTCATTCATCACCTCCCAAGCAACTCAACGATCAATACACCGCCAAGCTCCTATCTGCTATCAGCTACCACATCTCCTATACAAAATGTACTTCAAGTCTATCCTTACGCTCCTGGCTATGTCTCTTGTGGCCGTCTCGGCTGCTCCCAGCATTCCTGCTGAAGGTAAGTGCTCTCTGTATAATGGGAACAACCAATGGAAGACGCCATGCTCACAAAATTGGACACTTAGGCCGTGATATCCAGGAATGGGATGCCGAGTGCTGCGATGTTGGTAACTCTGGAAAGTAAATTTCATGGTTATCATGAGAGGAGCTTGGCCAAAATATGGGGAAGGAAATCTATCGTTTGAGTTTTAGTAATAAAGACATCTGATTCAGTCATTCATTCTAGACCCAACCAGTTGCTCATATCATATCACAAATATCATGGCTTCCAGAGATTTTCCATCGACCGCAAGCAGTCTATCCTTAGTTGTCTAGACAATACAGTCTACCGTGAACCTGGAAAAAGGTCTTCACACATTTTCCCCTCGAGTTTCGTGCAGCCTTTACCCCCCCCCCCCCAACAAAAAAAGAAATTGGTACGCCTGACAATGTGTGCAGCCTTGAGTGGTTTCGAAACATTCGTATGAAAACAACAAAATTATTGTAGAGCTATCATTGTTTACTCGTTGTTATTATTGGTTTCAAGGTTGATAAAACTGGTTTAAGACCCCACCAGATCAGTCTTTAGGGAGCGATTGTAGTTATTCGTGATTCTATGAGTGTCAACTGTTTTTCGGATTTTGCCACCGACATCCGGGACACCTCCTGGACTTAATTTGAAACAACCACCGTCTGCTTTGCATTGGGGGCTGCGCTTTTTTCTTCTTGGTCAGCATAACCACCTCTCCCCCGGCTGGCAAAGCTGTTCGACTCTTAATAGTGACACTGCAGGACACATGGTATATTGCTGGGCAGGCAAGCCTGAGATCGGCAGTCAGCAAATGCTCTGATGCATGTGCGGTCCATTCGATCCTACAAGACCGTTGCCGAGAGAGGTGGATTGTGGTAGACTACTCCTTGGGGTATGTTTCGCGAATTCACTTCGCGTACAGCATTTTTAGCAGCTATTAAGTGTCCATTCATAGCGAGAGCCAGAGCTGTGCAGAGGCTATGCTCTGGCTCGACGTCGTTACCCAGCGTCTTCACATTTAAACTAACTTGAAACAGTCTGCTGCTTCAATATACTGTAAAATTCTCATCATTCTTCTATGCTTACTTCGAAGACTGAGGATCGCGTCATTCTTTTCATGGGGAAGAAAGAACACCCCCCCCCCCTTTTTTTTTCCCCCCCAAAAATATAAATATAAATAAGAAACCACCAAAAAACACTATAAAAAAAAAGCTCCCTATGCATATTCTTCAGCTTGTTCGTGCTTAAACAGTTAGTTATGATAGTGGTTCGATTCTTATATAATAGGATATCGGCGAAAGTTAGGGGCTAGGCCGTTAACGTGAACAATCCAATATTTGCACTCATCATTGTTCGGGGTATTCTGTCAGTCGTTTTGCGCGGCAAAAGTAGAAAATACAGGTTGAGAGAGTGATGCCATCCCTCCCTCTTGAATTTTCATCATCTGTAAACGACAAATCTGGGCGAGAAGAGACGTGGTTATCGCGATCTTCCATGATGCATCAACAAGAGTCACCCCGCACAGATGACAAGAACATAAGTGGCCATACGCTCTGAGGATCGCTCCACCGCTCCGTGCATCATGCCTTAAAGTGGAAGGAGTCCGCTAGCTACGGCTCAGCCCCCTTCAGCTGAGCATGCTGTCACAACGAAGCTCCCATCCATCACAGGGGGACGGGCTACCCGGATGGGTATTTGAGGAGGAGGGGGGAGTGTCGATATTTGGGACACTGGTATATTCGATCCTAGATGTATTATGCCTTGACCAGGCTGACAAGTAGCCCTAGAGGATTTGTATCCAGGTTCACAAACTCCTGCATCAACTAGCTTGTGCAAAATTAACAGTTGGAAGCTATCTCCACATCAAACCCAGGACACAGGGGGGACCGTGCTTCCGGCCGAAGGGCCAGAACTGAGCGGTCCGAACAAGAAGCGAGCAAGAGTGGCCCGGGGGTTGTGCGATCTTCTGAAGGATGAGACGCTGAGCCGCGCAGTCTGCCTGGGCGGTAGTTCGTGAGCCCGGGATGCAAGCCAAAAGGACATGCGCTTGGATCTCGGTAAATGCGGGAGCATACGGTTGTGGCTGTCAGCACGGCATTAAGTTGAACCTGCTGTATCAGAGGGCACTGAGAGGCGCGAAATGACGTTAGCGGAGGCGCATGCGCTGTCGTACCAGCCAAGAAAGACCCCCACCAGAGACGAAATAAGTGAGCTCGGATTCTGTGTTCGCAATCAAACTGCTGTGGGGTAGAAAAGGATTCACTGAGCCAGGCCCCATTGGATGCATCGCCAGTGCAGGTTGCATGATGGTTTAAATTTATGTCAGCGAATCAGCGGCAAATATTAAGCTTAAAACCCGTGGGATGGATGGAATATTATCGTAAAGAGCCAAGTAGGGTGATTGCGCGGTGCGGAATGGAAATCCCCAGGCCCGTTGTGGATTCTTGATTCTCCATTAATGCCCATAAACACCGTCTATCCCTTGAGCACACGGTGGGCACAGTTGCCACTGTCGATTATTGTCCAATCATGATCGTTCACTTGAGCAAATATTAGAGCTTCCATAGCGAACTGGTCCTCAAATCCTATTAGCTACTCAATTGGACGTGGGCTAAAAAATGGCCAAAGGATGCACAAGGTTTGTTGCTCGGTCGACAAAGACAACATTGCGGTCAGTGCCGCTTAGAGGTTAAACCCCGATCGAACTCGGATAGGATTACAAATTCAGCCCTTGAGGTATGGAATGAATTGCGCGCCCTTCTCAAAACTCAGAATCACGTTTTTCCCTTGGGCTTTTTGAGCGTCTAGTGCATGCATGTGTGAAGAAGCGGATAATGTGTGCAGTAAGCTGACAAGTAATCTGTCGACGTAGTATCGAAGTATTCTGGAAGACATCTGAATCAGGTAAACTTGTGAAGGATGATTTCCATACCCGAGGGCTGCTGCTCTGAGAATGGACAAGTCAGCTGAGTCAGCAAAGAGCAAGATGATTTATGACTAATTTATCACCCAGACAGACATCGTAGCAACCTCCTCAGGAGGTCGATGCAGAGCTGGTGCTGGTGTGGCACCTATGACGGAATGTCTCCTCTACCATTTGTCTCCATGTACAACGGTACCGCGGAGGCAGTGCGGTGCTAGGAGAAGGGATGGCTCGTTGCTAATATTCATCGATGCAGGGCATATGTGACTGGCCAGATCTTATGATTGTGTTGTGGTCATAGGTCTTGCATCAAGGATCCGTTCATATCCTTGATATCGTGGCCTCCCTGTTTAGTGCAACGGCTTTTATGACGCATGAGGAGAATCCCAAAGTCTGTATGTTATGTATGAGGTCCACTAGGTGTGATGCGAAAATCTGGATGTAAGTGCAGACTGACTTGATTGGTGAAAAGACGATAGAGAAATCCTGCGCAAATCCATGGCTCAAGGCGTGGGGGCGGACTGTTGCCGTAAGCACGTAGGCGTGGATAATACATCAAGAATGCACGTCTCCTTTTAAGGGGAAGACTAAGCATAGTATGACTACGCCCTGACAACAAAAAAAAGAGAGGAAAAAAGATGACAAGATAAACGTGGTACACACTTCTCGGTGGTGCCTCGTCCTATAGTGGTTCAGGTGAATGCTCGCTCAGGAACGGAACAAGACTCGCCGTTGGTGAACAAGAGTCGTGAGGCATCGCACAGTATTGTTGACCGTTCAGGACTATTAACTACCGTCATAGTAGCAGGATTTTCACAGCCTGCAATTAGGTGGGCACAAGACCCACTGTCGGTTTTTGGTCGCCTGATAATATCCCCAGGGGTTGATCCTGGCGCCGTCCAGATAGTGAGGGGCACGGCACCAGTTCAGCTCAGCTTCCTTGGCTGATCCAATTGCCCTGGACGCGCAGACACACGCTTGCAACGACATCATTCGGCTTATATGATATAAAAGGTCTAGGTTGTACGACATTGAGACCAGGATGGGCAAGTTTCGTCACAGGCTCGTCCGATCAATGCAACCAGTCGATTGGTGCAATGGAATCGGAAGACACTGACTATATTCCCAATGACCGCTTCTTGCTTCCAAATCAAGCGAGCGGAGCCGCCAGCCGAGGGACGCCCAATACGCCTTTTGCACCCTTTGATAATCTGGCCGTCACCTTATCCAGCCCAGAAATCGCTCTCTCGTCCAACGTAAGCCCACGTGGTCAACACAGCAGCGACAGAAGGTCAGAACACGACACGACCTCGTCAAGAAGCTCACCAGCAGAGGGATCCAACCGGGGCTCTAATAATTACTCCGAAGAGCAATGGAATCGTCATCGGGAGGTGATTACCCGCCTTTACTGGGAAGATAATCTTCCAATGCCGACAGTCCGAGAGTATATGAGCAGAGAGTACGGCTTCGACGCAACGTAAGTATGCAAAAAAAGTCTCGCAAGAAAAACACCAATAGCCCCCCCCCCCCCCCAACCCAACCCCCCAATAAGCCCATTTGGCACGAATCACCGCTAACAAAAATGTATTTCAAGACCGAGAGCCTATAAATTCCGTTTCAAGAAGTGGGGGCTGAGGAAGAACATCAAAGAGCACGAGGCTCGGGAGCTCGTATCCGGGAACAGAAACCCAGAAGACTTTTGGGCGGGCACGAAAAGACTCAACTTTGAGCGGCGCATCGCAAGACATCTCGAGAAGTCCAAAGAGGGCAGCCCTTCTCATCAGCAAGAAGGGCGTCGAGCCACTCCGACACCCACCGAGCTGGCAACACGATCATATGGCGGCCAAGAAATACCGCGACGGATGAAGGCGCCTGGCTTACATGAATCCGTGGAGACTGCCAAATACTACTGGGATGTCTGGCTGAGACATGACACGAAGATCGGGGGCATCTGGTTAAAGGGCCAGCCAGGCACGGAGCAGCGATGTCCTTATGGTCTGGTCACAGAGGATGATGTTGATTTCTTCCCGCTGTTTGAAAGGGGCCTGCAAGTACTCTCCGACGACAAGAGGACACAACAAGCTTTTGCGGATATCAACAAGTCGTTCAATTACTTGAAAGGCCTAATATCCTTGCACCACCCGTTCATATTTCGAAAAATTGTGGGCGTGGCCGCCTTTTACACACGATATCCAGGATCTGAGGCATGCTTCAGGGTCTGTTGCGTGCTCGTGAAGCACTCGTTGGATCTCTTCAGGGAGTTGTACGGTCCGGAACATCCCCTCAACAATCTGTGGTCGATCTACTTCGAAATGCTGGAATCTCGAGACGTCCCGGAGTTCTCGGAGTATTTTCTCGAAACCGTCTCAGCGACGTGTGCACCAGTCTGGAGGAAGACGCGCGGATTTAACAGCATCGGATCGCTCCGTATAGAGGCTTACGTACCAAGCTCGGTCCGTGGTCACGATGAAGAGGTTCTGCGCCGCAATCTCGTCCTGTCGAAAGATGATCCAAGCTTGGTCCCATGCGCTCAAGAGAACAGACTTGCATTAGCCGAAGCCCTTATCAACCAGCAGAGGCTTAATGAGGCGCAAGCCTTGCTGGTGGAAGTGGAAAATTCCAGTCTAGTCGACTTTATCAACCTAGAAGACAAGGCTTTCTGGATGGCCGAGCTCGAGTGGAGATTAGGACACGTTGGTCCATCGATACAGTTGTTGGAACAAACTCTGACAATGATTGACTCACGAACAGCGACAAGCAACCTGGTGTCCCTAAATCTATCTTTGCTACAAGTGCTGGGGGTCTTGTACCACCGTCACACCATAATCCTGTCAGCGGCCAAGGCAAATGCGCTAAAAGATCGCATTATGGAGCTGATTACGACCAGGAACACCCCCTTGGAGTCGGTTACCCTTCACCTCTTGACCTGCGACTATGAATTACAACTTCGGCCTCAATACAGCAATCACATTCGGTGGAGGCCTTCACCAGAAACGGAAACCGAGTCAACACAATGAGAATAATAATAAGAGAAAGGGCTCTACCAATTGTGTATATCTTTGTATATGTCGGATGCATTACGAATTTCTGTTTTTTCTCCTTCATTTCTGGGCAAACAAGACTTTGATAAACCGGCGTTTCAAGTGTTTACTTGTTTTGAGAGGATGGAGGTAGATATATATAAACGTAAATAGTATCAAGGTATTGTGTGGAGGAGTTCACTGTAATTAGTGTTTAGACAGCCTCAATGTTCAAGCGAAGGGGAGAGAATGGGCAAAAGAAGACTTGCACGGAGGTCACAAAGGTCACAACTGATATGATTGACGCGTGAGGTTATGCTGTGACAGTGTAAATCAGTCCGTCAAAGATAATATAAATACTATGAGGAAGGGCAGAATAACGGCCAAATTACTTAAGGACGGCTGGAAGGGGTTCTTCTTTTCGTCCCCCCCCCCCCCCCCAAAACAGGGCTTATTATAATTGTGAAGAGGCACTTGATAACAGAGGGAATTAATTCACACCATTTGGTTGAAAATTTCCGTATCAGGTCATATGCAAGATATTTCAAAAGGTACTGTAAGTTCTGGAATAAAGGGTTGATAAAAGTACTGTGAGGACTCCAAATCCAGGGTTAGAAGATGAAATTCGCATTGAGATTTCACAAGTCAGTATAGAATCTGTATATATTGTTTTTTGCATTTCTGGGCTAGTAGCTGAGCCATCAGTCGTCACGTTGCTCTTATATAAACGGTAGGCACTTCTCGCAGCTCATACCCCAGCGCTGAGTTGTCAGTATTTCCATCAACCTCATCCTGATGAGCACTCCGTCGGTTATAGTTGACCGTGATCTCCTCGGTCTTCAGGATGCCCCCGTGCTCTATATCCCTGTCCGCGCCCTTCTCAGACGTGATGACCAGGCTGGACACGCTCTCGCCGCTCTCACTGATCCCGACGAGGTTTCCATCGCCGCCTTTGCGGCTGTAGGCCCCGTCGCCCATCCTCCTATAGCTCTGGCCCCTGCTCACGGTGCTGCAGGCATAGGTGCCCGTCCTGAACGTGTTGGCGAACTGCGACTCGCCGCGGTCGCGTTTGGTCGAGCTCACGACCTTGGTCAGGAGGGCGCGCAGCACGGGGATCGATGTGGCGATGATGGTGGTGGCCATCTCAGCGGCGGTCCAGACGAAGAGTGTAGCCTCGTCCCATGAGTAGTCATCTGAGTACAGTGCTGGTATGTGATAGGCACGAAAGATGGACGTAATAGCGGCGCTATACAGTGTTTCTTTCTGTCAGCGCAAGGAATCAAATCTGACAAACCAGAAGAGAAGGAGGAGGAGGAGGAGGAGGAGGAGGAGGAGGAGGAGGAGGAGGAGGAGGAGGAGGCTTACATCACCCCGAGGCTCATGCAAACGGCCACACCTAACTTTTCCTTCATATGCATCTTCAGACGCATGATCACAGCCCACGGCACCATGGCGAGCAGGATGTCCATGCCAGCTGAATAAGCTGCCGCCGTGATGCTGTAGTACACAATGACATTCTGGCTCCAACACGTGCCACCGCGGCCGCTGTTCCAGGCCACCGACGCTGGTTGACACCATAAAAATTGCAGAATAACATTGAAGGTAAGGATCACGTTCATAGACACGATGATGAACCAGATGATGTAGTATATGGTCCCGTCTGTGATCCGGAGGAGAGTGATAGCGAAAGACGTCTTGGACCAGGACGCGCCCAGCACGGAGAAGGTGGTGGCGACAACGACGACGAGCTGCAGCTCGTTCGTCTTGGAGTCTTTGCCCGTCGTGGCATGATGCCTGCCAATTCCCGCCTTCACTCCGTACGTCGTCGTGCTCGAGAAGGCGACCAGCATGAGGAACGAGGCCACCAGCAGCCAGTCATCCCACCATAGTCGCTTGTGCGTCGTCAGCTTGACGAACACCCTGGCCCCGAGAAACAGCGCCGCACCAGCCGTCATGGCCCAGCACACGGCAAGAATCATAGATCCAAGGTCGCCGCTCTGTGTGCTCGTCGTACCGATGGTGTGATCGGGCGTCTGCGCGTCCATGATTGCTGTCGTCGTCATCCCTCGTCGGATGGTGGTCGGTGGTCGGTCTCAGTGCATGTGAGGTCGAGGATGATGCATCGAAGGCAGATCCTCACGGATACTGCTCGTCATATTTACTGCAGGAAGAAATAAAAAGAAAGAAAGAAGGTAAAAAAAAAAGGAGGGAACCGCGTAATAGACCCTGGGTGAAAAAAAAAAAAAGGGGGCGATGCTGTACCTGTAGACAACAAAAAGCCAACCCTTTGTGCCCAGAACTTCTGGACGAGAAGTTTGTTGCGGCGATATGCAGCATGCAACATGCTTGAAGGCTCAACCCATCTGCGTCGCCCAACCCCTCCGGGACAGGCCCTCCTCCACATTTCCGCCGCGGGTCCTCGGCATCGGAGGAGTGCCCCTGAAAGAGGAATGTTTGCCGCCGGAAGAGGGCACCTTTATCGAGAAGAGCCCCACAACACCTGGCGTATGGGCGTTTTAAGAGGCCATGAAGGGACGGAACTAGGGCATCACAAGGGAAGGTCGTCTTCTGTCTAGTGTGTTTGACATACATTGGTTCCACCCTGAATCTGGAGGGGACAAGAGACGTGAGTGCCAGACATGCCACTCTTCAGGCTTGACTGGCGAGAGCCTGGCTCGGCCGAGCACCCTTTTTGATCCTGGTCGGCCATGCGTTTCAGCACTCGAGAGCGGGCAACGAGGTGGGCATGGCGAGGGCAGGCGACAATGGGCCCACTCCCACATCCAGGCGACGACAGCCGCAGCCACAGCAGCAATCCTGCTTTCTTTCCTTTCTTGCAATAACACGAGTCAAGTGCCCAGGTGTATGGTCCCATTTGTTTACTATTCGTGTACTGTTGGCACGTGTGTGGTGATCCTTTACTCTCCGAGCGACTCCAGATCTACAATGATCTGAGCTGTGCCCGATACGCGGAGTTGTACGTGCTGAAGTTCTGCTATATATGTACTTCTTTAGGCCATCTTCCCTCTTTGTGCTGTATGTAAGTACTTCTAGAACACAAAGGCCTCCATCTCCCCTGACAAGAAACTGGGTTGACCCAGGTCAAGTTGCGGAAGTCTGTGCCTTCTGGTGTCCACTGATTTGCATGCCCCCAGTCATTTTACCATGTATCCATACTATAACAGTAGTAGTGGTGCATGAGTGGGACCTGACTTTGAGTTTCGGAAGCAGACACAAACGCCGAACGTTCAAATCGTGGTACAACCCTCAGCAATGCATAATTCGCAATGCCAGAAAAGGTCTGCGGCACTCACCGGTGTGCCGAACCAAGGTGGCGCATTGTGACAGCGGCACTGTCGGTCTATGATCCGCAGCAGCCCTGCCTGCAGTGGTTGCCGGCCTAGTCGCCTAAGGATAATCATCCGGTCCGGCAGTTCTTCAGAGCACCCAAATATGCCCCCTGAAAAACTCCAAACTTGGAAGGCGACCGAGAGAGATTTTTGTGTCTGACATCTCGGCTAGACAGGTGATTGCGCTGAAGACGGTGGAGAATAAGAAGTTGTCTGTCCAGTTGCCAATTTATCAGGCATTCTCTGCATGTCGATAGCATAGGCTTTTTATTGCTTCAGATGTCTCATGTGGCATCCACTGGGCCGCCTAGACCTGAGAGACCTGCCCGGAACTTTGTTTCTCCATAATTCATCTCCAGAATAATTCCCACAAAGAGATCGTTTCCACGGGCGCACTGGGGTCCCAGAAATGTTTCCGGTGACAGGAAGACAGCATAACCTGTCCACCACGCATGCAACAGTAGTAAAGGAAATACTACAGTAGTAACAGCCCGCTGCGTTGTAACTTGGCGAGAGCGTCGTCATGTGCGTGGGTGGACTCGGTGAGTGACTTTGACGAGTCCGCCCGCACTTCGTGCCATCATTCATTTCCCCTCATGAGACGAGGAAAAGGCTAGAACTCGCTGCTAGTGAGCTCATGTTGTTAATCAAAATCCACGAGATTATGAGACCAAGCAGGTGACTTGGTGAAGGTGGCGAGCCACAATGGGAGGTCTTTGAAACAACTCTATATTTATACTCGGTAAACTCCACCAAAACCAGGATCATTAGAGAGAGGGCTAGGCTACTTTCTACAAGTTTAGTGGAGCACACTGGAGCCGTTGAAGAGCCGTTAACGGCACGGACGACGCCCGTGCTCGTTCGTCACTTTCACCTCACCTGTTTGGCCTTGAAGTGCGGACGTGAAGACCAGCCTTCATGACGCATGCACCATTCTTAGAAATCACACAATGTCTTGAATATCTGTAAAGTTGTTGTTGGCTTGCCATAGAGCCTCTCATTACCGCCTCCTTCTTATGGCCCAATACGAAAACCTCACAGCACAACACACTGCCGAGGTCGCCCGCCTGGGTGGGTCTCGACAACATATGCCTCATGCTGCGCCCATAGCAGACACCGATGTGGCAACCGGCCTGACTGACGGCCATCACCTCCTCCACCAGGTTGAACGTGGCGAGGATGAGTCCAGTCTAATAGGCGTCGGCATCAGCGTGCCCAGATCAGTCGCCTTCAGGTTGTACACCTCTCACTTCCTCTCCACCTGGAACTCGCGCCTTTTCGAGTTTGGCGCAGCTCTTTTCCTGACGTCTGTCTTTCCTGGAACCCTGCTCCCGGTCTCAATCTATTCCCTTGTGCGCAATGCAGGGTGTATTCTCCTCGCGCAGCCCTTGGGCATTTGGATAAACAAGGGCAACCGGCTCAATCTCATCAGGACGTCCATTGTTGGCCAGAGGGTTCCAGTCGCTGTGTCTTGTGCCCTGCTGCTGATACTAGAGAAAGTGAAAGACGGGTCAGGCTATCGGAAGCATGACGGTCTCTTTGCGGCCATTGTGCTCCTGGCGGTGGTGGAAAAGCTGTGCTCTACGATGAACACGATATCAGTTGAACGAGACTGGGTGGTCGTCATCACTGAGGGCAACGAAGCTGCTCGTCGAAGTGAGTGCATATCAGTTCCCAAATTTCTGTTGCACATGTAGCGCATCACTTATCACATCTTGTAGCCATGAATGCCCGAATGCGCCGCATCGATCTGTTCTGCAAGCTCATGGGGCCTCTCACGATATCTCTGGTGGCCATCGCATCTACTGAGGTTGCCATCTATACGACACTGGGGATGAATATCGCATCTGTTCTCGTGGAGACTATCTTCATCGAGCAGGTAAGGCAGTTTTCATCTATTGAAGGCAAACCGTTCTTGATGGCTGAATCGACCTGTAGGTTTACAAACGAGTTCGGGGCCTTGAACGACCACGGCGGCCTACTGCTCCCACAGGAGAAGTTGAAGGAAGCTCGACTCAGGGGCCGAGACTGGTACACACAAAGCCGCTCCTAAGCAAGGTCATCAACAGCATGCTCCCTATCGAGTCACTACCATTCTACTTCAAACACCCAGCCTTCCTCCCATCCATTGCCCTGTCGCTCCTATACTTCACCGTCTTGTCCTTTTCCGGCCAGATGATCACCTATCTCGTCTCCGTTGGCTATACCTCGTGGAACGTCGGCATAGCTCGCGTCGGCAGCAGCGTCTTCGAGATAAGCGCCACCTGGACCGCGCCCTTCTTGATGAAGAAGATCGGGGTCATCCGCGCTGGGATATGGAGCCTGGCTTGGCAGATGATGTGTCTCGCTGGCGCCCTAGGCTGGTATTTCTCAGACTTCAAGGGGGCAGACACGACCAGCGTATCTTCTGCCACTGGACTCGCGGTGGGAGTAGCGTTGAGTCGAGTTGGCTTGTGGGGATATGACCTATCTACCCAGAATATCATACAAGATGTGAGTCTTTTAAAGCCTTCTTGCTACATCTTAGTGGCGAGTCCAACATTGACTAACACTGTCCCGATACATAGGAAGTCGAGGATGACCACCGGGGCACCTTCTCTGCAGTCGAAGCTTCGTTCCAGAACCTGTTCGAGATGCTCTCCTACGCCACGACCATCGTATTCTCCCGACCAGACCAGTTTAGATACCCTGTTGTCATATCAGCTGTGGCTGTCTACCTCGCTGGAGGGTTATATGCTTACTTTTTGAGGAAGCGTCGTGGGCATTTGTTCCATTCACCACCTTGTATTTGCTCAAAAGAGTAATTTAATACAGCTGAACCTTCTCCCTGATGGAAGCCGTGACACTAAGTCCTCATGAATTAAGTAATTCATTTGCGAATTGTGTTTTTCCGAGGACCATTTTCGTGGTACGACCAAACAAACAGTGGCCCCGCCGGTGTGAATGTCTCCATAAGCAATTCTCGCCATCAAATGGTTCTAGGGCTCCTTCAGCTGCCACTACTCAGGCGACGTGTGAAGCTCCACAGGAGCGAACATGCAGTCGTCACTGCTGGGCACACTGCTCAGCCTCCTTTGCTGACTGCTAAGAGTCTGCTGTATACTGGGGCCCAAGATGTTGATAGGAGGATCGGAGGTCGTGATGCCGTTTGCTGATTCCCACTCGCCAATGACGACGAGGGCACCGTAGAGTATCTGGTCCACTGAATCCCGGGTCAAGGAATTGTTTCTGAGGACCTGTCGGGCCTTGCTCTGGAAGAAAGCAATGAGGGAGGAGATATCGTCGGGCCGACGCTCATCCATGAAGGGCGAATGTGGCTTCCTCTCGACACGATCCGGAAAGACAATGTCCCAGATCATGTTCCACTGCGCCACACTGTCATTTCTATCCTTTGGATAACGGCTCATGCTTTCTCTCTGGCTCTCGCTAATGCCCTCAGGCTCGTTGCCCATCCTCACTCTGCAGGACTTGAAGCTTTCCGAGTGGATTTTCTGCTCAGAGTCGGACTTGAACACCTTCTTGCACCGGCCGCAGAAGAGAGGCTTCATATGACGTCGCCGAAGGTGTTGTTTCAGGTCTCCGATACGTGTAAAGCCGCGCTTCACACAGCGACGGTACTGCACGGGGTCGTGATATACAAAGGGACAGCGGAAGCGGCGCCCTCCGTGGTTCTTCCTTCGCCGCGATACCTCAACTTCAGTTGAAGAAGAGTCGGTGTCTGATGTGTGCATGCTCTGGACCTGCTCAAGCTGAGGTGAGAACAAGAAGCTGGGCGAGTGTTCTTTGGACTGTTGAAGAGCCGCGATGTGACGATCTGCAACAGCACCGTAAGAAATGGGCTGGCCAATGGCAGAAAGAAGGGGGCTTGAGGGCCCATTGATATCCGGGGCTTTATTGAAACTTGGGACCGAAGCACTCGGCAGGTTGTATGAGCCACCAGCAGCAGTAGGTGGAAAGTGAAAGGATGAGCTGGCCAGAAAATTGCCGGGCTGAGCAGCAAGGGCCAGGTTATCGGGAGGCCATGCAAGCGAGTCATATGTGAGGCTCTGTGGTGCGATGCCTGTACTAATGTCGAAGGAGGAGGAGGGGAATGGTGCAAGTGGAACATCAATCGGCATCTCCAGGGGTGGGCAAGCGGTGACATCCTGATGCGGCTCCAATGCTGTGGGCGCTGGAGCCTCACTGCGCAGAGCCGCATGGTGCCCCGTACTGTTAATATAAGACCCCCCGGACCCTGGGTGGTCCAGCGGGTAGGTGGTCGTCTTCCCTCGTTTGCTTACTCTTACTTCAGCGGTGCAGAAGATGCAATATATATGCTCGCAACCTCGGTTGACACACTTTGGTGTGGTCGTGAACATGGTTTGCACGGCCTCGCTACATCGACACTGTACACCCCATGTCAGCTCTGAGACCAGCCTGTGACATATGCCGTTTGTTGGATAGAAAGGTCTTTGTTCTGGCTGGCGACTTACGCAAATCCACAAAATATCTTCCATTTGCACCCTTGACTCTCAACTCTAGGGGAGGCTCTTGGCGCTCTGTCTCTCTGGAGGATTTTGATAGATTCTGGGCCCAATTTGGCGAGCTTGGAGTGTACAGTCGTGAGGAAAGTCAAGCTGGTCAAGAAACGTGTCTCATCATGAAAACTTAGAAAGGGAACAAAGCTCCCTACGGCCTGCAAACAGTTTTTGATGATTCTATGATTGACTCTGTGCCACTGTTGTCTGCCGCAGCTACAAGCTGCAGCGTCGCAGCGGCGGAGTAGTCAATTTCTTACACAAACGAATACCGCAACGGCGGCCTTCACGACGATAGGGCCCCGGCCAATTGTCCACCGAGTTGAGGTGAGCGAGGCGCATCCATCCTGCAGGGACATGGAACTTGGTCACGTCGACGCCACGAACATTTCATGCCAGCCATTGGAGAGCCAAGTAATACATGAAGCTACGCAATGTCGTAGAAGGACGAACACCACAATCGTGTCCTTGCAGCTAGCTGAGCAGACCTGGAGCTGGTATTGCATAGAGCTACGCTGTTTCTAGGTTAGTTAATGCCGCAACTGTGTTGTTCGCCTGTATGTCAGCAGGCAGCGAATGCCCCGACTGTGCTGTTCACCTGCATGTCAGCAGGTAGTCGTTCTAGTAAATGCCACGGTCATGTTGTTCATGCAAGCCTGTATGAGCCCTTTGTCGATACCTCCCGAAGGTGCTGAAGCGTGAGCTGGGTTTTCATACAGTACGATTGCGGTCTGAACGAATGACAATGCCCCTGCCCTTGATTAAGAAAACACAATCTTCTCATTTGGGTCTATGTATATGATTAATTTCGAAGAGACATCGATTAGATGATATTGCTCAGGCATATATCGGGCGAGGCACAGAGATGGCTTGTCCAAGTTCTTTGCGGATATGTCGCAAGTACCGTGCTGCGTGGGTATTTGACCACGCCCATGCGTGGGGCCCAGTTTTCCTGTGATTAAGCAATTGGTCAGACGGCAGCCCAATATGCGACAAAATGTACTGCGCTGCGCTCCTCAACTAGGCATGAAATATGATCCTATCAGCTCTTTCCATTTCGAAATTGGTCCTGGTCAAAATTCGCGACCACCTACCAAAGGAAGTATATAAACACTCCGTCTACGAGAAAAGAGAGACGGGAGAAGAGAAAAGTCCAGCCCCGGACAGGACCAGGTGAAAAGGATACAACAGATATCAAGCTGTGAGTATTCTGTGAGTATTGGAGCTCAAGAAAGCTTGACTCGTGGTTCAATAGAAATGGTGCTCAAGCTCATTCTCTGAAGTGATTACCAAAAGGCCTTTTAGGCTGACATGACAGCACACAACGCCAGTCAGCAAAATGAGACTGCCTGGCATATCTTAAGTAGCTCAGGATCGGCAATACGATGAGAGGAGGTCTTGCATCTGGTGTTCACTGTCGTGGTGAAGGATTGCGATATTATTCAGGACTCATAGCAAGGACGAACACCTCACCGAGAAGTGCGGAAATTAACTCAAGTTTGCTATAGAACGGCTGGGCCCCAAGTTCGTGAACGAAGAATAGCTAAGATGAACCTGCAAGGAATGTGTCTTGACTAGTATGGAATCCTACTAAATTCACTATTCACTGCTCTGAGAAGTCCGTCATGTTGTAGTCGGGATAGAGTAGCTGGGAGAAATCAATGACAACTTGATCACATAAGGGCAAGGTGAAAGAGTCGTCTGTTACAGAAATTGCAATATTGTCCCAGGCAAAGTCGTCAGGCTCCAGTGAGTATGGAAGGAGATCTTCTGGAACCTGGTCAAAAGCCGAGGTGGTTTCTGCTTCAAAGCCTTCGGAGGGATCATCTGCTGTTGGTCGCTCATCCTCGTCCCATTCCTCAGTTCTCAGATTTGACTGTTCCTCGGTGGACATAGTGCTGCAGTCGACTGACGAATCGTCACTGGGCAATTCCCCCATCCAAGCGTGGCTATTCAACTCAGGGTTATTCTTGGTGAAACATTCTACCCACTCTTCAAAAACTTTGAATCCGTCCTCGAGTAGTTCAGGTTCCAGCGATCCCCAAAACCGCAGATCTTGCCTCTCGAATTCCGGTGGCTTCTCAGTCATGTCATCCACAAAGACCTCTTTATCTATGTCCAAATTATTCTGGAAGATGTCTTCGTCCTCACTCATCCACTGAATATGACTCTTCAATACCCGGGCGATTTCGAAGTGGCCTTCTTTGCAGGCAAACTTGGTTGCTCTGATGAACTGATGTCTTGTAGAGGCCGTCCCCAGAAGGTCTTCGTCTTGCAAAAGTAACAACTTCAGCACATCCAGCCTTCCTTCTTCGGCGGCAGCTTCAATAGCCGTTCTTCCCCAGAACAATGATCTTTTCCCGTTTACCTTTGAGCCGTGACTTAATGCAAACTGCACTAAGCCGATGTGACCATCTGTAGCTGCAAGTTGAAGGCAGGTACGGCCCTTGTAGAAGCCTGCCGGAGCATTCACATCGGCACCGTAGTCCATGAGAAGCTTTGATTCTTCGATGAGACAGCGATTAAACGCAAGTCGCAAGGCATTACTTGCATAATACCTAAATGTCGGTTGCATGTTTGCCGCAGGTCCAGCGTCCAAAAGGGCCCTCATGGCGGCTAGGGGTCTCTTGCCAAATTGGGTAATGGCTTCTAGTGGCGTAAAGTGGTCAAGTGACTCGGGCATCTTCGCAGAGACACCGAGGCCAATCAACATCTGAACACGCCACGCATCTCCGGTCACGCTGTCGGTTAATCCAGCAAGCTCCAGAATATGCTTCCGGTGCCTTTGATACTCTGGAATGATCGTGATTGAAACAGCTCCGTCGCGGCAGTTTTCGTAGTTGTGACCGTAGCTGTATTTGTCGCTATTGTTGCTGCGGAGACCATCACTAAACCATGTAACCCAAGGACCATTGCCTAAGACTGTCATCAGAACCTCGAGCATTTCCGTATTGCGATTGAGGACTGCACACCAGACAGCGAGGAACTCCCAGCCATCATTCGGCTCGGACTTTCTTTGATTTAGAAGATGCCTGATAATCGTGAAGTCTTTGGTTTGTGAACACCGGATAACCGCCTGGCACAATATTCGCGAGCCATAACTGGCCATCGTGAGAGCCTTGCCGGCTTGTTGCTGATCATTCAAAATGATTGCAGCCTCCAATAGGGTCTCTGGGCAGAGCTGAGCCCTGCAATTCTCTGTTGCCATTGAGAGCAAGTGGCTGAGTCTCTCGGTATGGTTCCCCTCAATGGCTTTGTCAAGCAGTTGGTTCAGATCAATGTCGACGCCAGCCTCGTAAAGAAACTCTGCAACCGACAGTGATATATTGTGACTCCTCACGATGGGCTTTCCAATATTCGACCCTCAATTCGGTATCGTTGTGGTAATCAATATCGGCACCAGCGTTTAGGAGAAGCTCGGCTGCGTGTTCATCTCCCACAGAAATGGCATATTGGAGCGCAGAGGAATTGCGACCCCAGAGTGGATCAGACCTTGGTCTCTCTTGCTGAGCTCCATGGGCGAGTAGGAGCTTGGCCAAAGAGGCCACTGACTAGTGCCTAGCTCCAACATACCGAAATATGCCCTCTAATGGACGACAGGCACAGTGCTCGCCGCAACATGAGCCATTTGGATCCGCACCGAGTTCCAAGAGAGTAGCCACTTTGAGCTTCAGAGTTTCTTCAGTGGTAATTATAGTTTGGTCGAAGGCCCGCACCAGGCTACCCCTGAAGAGTGCGTCTCTGGCAGCAGCCAAAGCGTGAGGATTCGAAGAAGCGAGGTTCGAGGTGATGTCCTTGTAGACTAGCAAGACTGTGTGGTGGTCTCCCCATTCTACCGCAGTTGTGAAGTGATCATGATTAAGGGTGGCGTGAGGTCCGCCCTCCTGGACCAGTATTGTGATCAAGCGTGTATTCGACCTCTGTATTGCCGACGTCAACGCGCAGGGTTTTCCTAGGCTTTTTGAAGCTGGCCGTACTTTCGCGCCCTTGTCGAGCAAAAGCCTCGCTAATTCTATAGCAAGATCATGGCGTATAACCGAGGCTGCACATTCCAGAGGTGACGGCTCCGACTCGTTGGTGGTTCCGTGGACGTGTGCACCGGCTTCCAGTAATTGTTCAACTGCCCGCAGATTTTCCGAAAGAATTGCAACTTGCAATAATTGCTGCGAATAGTTGTTTGGACCAATATTTGCACGAATCCGTTGATGATGTAATATCACATCTGACATTCCGCGGGCATTAGGACCAAAGCGAGGGTCTGCAACAAACCAGGCCAGGACGTCACAACTCTTGTCATCAGTAATGACATAACCCAGTAGAGCATCCAGGAATGCATGGATTGTCGATCCGGATACTTGGTGAAACTGATCCAGACTAGCTTTCGACAGCAAGCCTAGAGAGCGGAGGAAATCAAGAACGGTGCCAGTGTCTCCGAACCCGAAGCCAACAGCCGGAATGTAGTTCAAATAACGCAGAAGGTTGTTGAAGATTAGGTACACGATCAACCGGATGAATTCCACGGCGACAGACTCTGGGGTGCCATTATGCAGAATGTCCACAGTTGACGCATGGTCACCTTCGTAGACTTGCGGACGGATGGTATGAAGGACCGCTCTGACCCTCTTTTCATCGCTGAAAGCAGGAATATCTTTCGCTATTGAGGAAGCTCTGAGGTCTGAATGTAGTCGGAATAGCTCCACGAATGAGGGTTCCCGACACAGGACTTTGCTCGACATCATCGTTCCTTTGTAAGACGTAGACCTAAGACATTATATGTAGCAGACTTGATCAGAGACTGTGGAGCTTCTTCAGGATGAATAGTATCTCACCTTGGGACCGACGGTCCCACTCTATCAACGGCAAGATCTCAGGCCATTCGCCAACATCGAGCAGTGGCGATGGACTCTGCACTTGCCCTAGAAAGTCTGACGGTGGTGGTGAAGGAGAGCCAGCTGTAACGGATTAGCATTCCGGTCTGTGGATACTTAAAAA
Organism: Cryphonectria naterciae; assembly: GCA_014850475.1. NCBI lineage: Eukaryota > Fungi > Ascomycota > Sordariomycetes > Diaporthales > Cryphonectriaceae > Cryphonectria > Cryphonectria naterciae. The sequence goes on along the minus strand of JACWST010000037.1, from coordinate 173,165 downwards.
ATCAAGAATCTTAGTAATTACATAATAAGCCTTGTTTTTGATACCGGGCCGCTCGACTGTGAATCTCTTCCTCCCGCCAGGGAATTCCAGAGATAAAGACTTGCTTTGGGATCCCTTGCTTTCGGGATACCTGCGCATCGATCCATCGCCAAGTCTTCTGACGGAGTTTTCGGTGGTATTTCCATTTCTTTAGGCGATGCTCGTAGTCTCTGGGTCTTGCGAACACATAGCTTGTTAGCTGAGATATTTTACTATGAAACGGAAGTCGGATCCATCTCACTAACTGTCTATTGAGTCCATAGCGCTTCATACATTGCGCAACGTCATCAACAGACCGCTTCTCTACTACGTATAGACGGTAGATCTGTTTCCTGTGTACCTCCCACTCATTGATCCGCCGCTCAGCCTTGGCCTTAGTCATTGGACCTGACCTTGGCCTTGTCGTCAAGATGCCACATACATTGGCTGAAGTGTGCAAGCAGAATGGGTGCTGAAATACAGTGTTTGATATATCAGAATTTGACAGTAACAGTAAATCATAAGAGACTCAGGTGTGTAGGAAATGGCACGAGGCTCAGGCAGGAGTCTATGTTGATAGGGAGAAGGCACACCTTGGAGCGGGGTAGAAACGTTACTATATGTATTGGAGCGCACCGCGGGGGTACACCTGTGAGGTCTCACTGTACTCACATGCAGCCCTGACGTGTCTTTGACACGGGACAAGCACTCGACACAGTGACTTGCTCGTCCAATGTGGCTGAATACTTGTTTGGTGTTACCTCAATGCACAACCCAGAAACAGGGGACTTGTCTTTTTTGCGCTAGTCCCGGGCGTATCGACCTGCACGGGTAACTCGTAAGCACTACAAAACCCAAAAACAAGGATCTTCTTGATTTTCGCTGGATGTGATTTGACAGCATTCTGCGTCGTCTGACGTGGCTGCAGTTTGGGGGGCCGCTTCACAGAGTCACAGCCACTGAGAGCTACCGGCAGCAAAACCCAAAAACAGGGGTCCGAGATGGGCCCATGAGGCTCCTTCTGCGGTAGAATTTTGGCATTCAATTTCAGTCATTCCAACCACAGACCACAAAACCCAAAAACAGGGGTGATAAAGAGCTTCATGAGGGCTCGGGAAAACTGCATTTGGTTAATGACAAATTCGCCTCAATGAAGGTCTAACAATATAAGAATTGAGCTCATTTCGCAATTGACCTTGTGAACTATGAAGAGAGAATCATTACAACTTTGGTCGTTCCCGTCGATTCACCTATTGTGTCTCATAACCAGACCACATTGTTAACATTATTTCTTCAAGGCCATGGCCGTGCCTATCCAGATAGTCATCATGATCACAGCACTGTCACTCACGACTGTTGCAACCTCTGTTGCCATCTTTGACTGCATCCGCCATCACTGGCAAACAGAGGCATCTCCCGGTATTTCTCTTTTATACACTTATTGCGTCAAAATCAAATCTAACAGAGCGAAAGCTACCGACAACACCAATACTGAGACTAGAAACGCTGCCTTGTTTGGATACTCCCAGAATGTCTAGGTCAGTATGAATTTTCTGATTCCCATAGACCTATGACTGACACTGTGGCCAGTCTTCCATGTCATCCAGACGTGTCGCCAACATGTACCATAGAGTTCTAGGTGATTCAGAATGGAACCTGTGAGGACCTGGACAAAAGGCAGATCCGTTTGCTGAGTGGACGGATACCACAATGCTGGATTACTTAGGAGCACGTTGATGGACAGGTCATCTCTTACAGTTCGAAGAGGTTTTAATAAGGTCGAGGAACATAGATCACCACCCAGCTGAATACAGTTGTGATTTTCAGACACACTCACATAGATTTCTCCCTATTTTTTAATTTTCTTTTTCAGCGTTTAGCTACGTAGAATCTTAGGTCTCGGACCTTAAAACTGGCCCGCAGTCATTGCCAATGCCAGTGTGGCAGATGGTGACAGTCGGGGGTCTTCCAGGCTATGGTCCATCACTTTCTCATACTGCAACCTGTTTACGTGTCCCAGCTTACCACTTCCGCATTATCACTCGGGTGCTTCTCAAAAGCTTGGCTGGTTTGGCAGGTTCAGCCTGGCTGATGATGACATTGCTCAATTATATAGCAGCTTTCGAGTTATGTTAGCATCTATGGTCAGGTTGTTTTCCGTGATTAAGCTTCCACTTCCGATTGCTGTGTGCTATGAGGCTTCTGAGAAAAGGCGAAAAGACTTTGTCATGTTGACGTTTGGCTCATCTAGTAATCCAAGTGGTTAGCTCATCGAGCTTAAGAATAATGTAAATTACTAGAAACTTCAACCTTGGGTTGTATGAGCAAAGTGTGGGCTTCTTGGATTTTAATAGTCATATCCTATTAGTCTTTACTGCTTATAAGTGGCTTCGTGACATGCATATTGAATGGGTTAATTATAATGTATTTATAGAAAGCTTGAACACGATAAAAAAACACAATCCCGGGGAATCTGGTCCAATTTTCAATAGTGCAATTTGATGTTTCAGTTGCATTTACTGATGAAGGCAGCCTGCAGCGCCTTGCATTAGTGGCTGCCACTATCGAAGTAGGGCTGCTGAATGAGTGAGGCAGTGGTAGGGAAACATTTATTAAGCGAACAACAGGTAAAGTCCCATAAGAATCTTATTAAATCCAACCCATGCCTGCACGCAGAGTCCGAAATAGTTGCTCGCCGGTTCGCTTCTTACATATCTCGCACCAAAATGCAGAGACAGATTGACATTTTCGAAATCCAATACTCAGACGAGAGCCACATTGTGAAAATCCCTTGCTATACTTACCTATTATCTTGTTCCTGACCTTGATCATCATGGCTCGCAGCTTTCGCACAACAGATGTCGACGCTTCGGCGGATCATGACGACAAAGTCCATGCCCCTCAGAACTCCGTCGACAAGCCAGGGCAAGACTCAAAGGATCGCTACGGGAAGCCCTTGCCCTCGTCATGGGTTCCACTCTATGAGAAGCCTATGGGTACACCTACAAGGAGACTACGCATCGTAACCATCGGCGCAGCCATGTCCGGGATGAACTTCGCCTACCAACTGCAGCACGTGCATCAGCTCACAGAGGGTGGTCCGGAAGCTCTCGTCGCGCATAGTATATATGAGGCGAATGGGGACGTTGGAGGGACCTGGTTCGTCAACAAGTATCCAGGCGTTGCTTGCGATGCTCCCGCGCATGTGTATTCCTTTCCATTCGAGGTAAATCTTGACGAGAGTCAATTTCGAGACTTTTGGTACAGGAACGCCCAGAGATGCTGAATAATGACAGCCAAACCCAAACTGGACCTCGTACTATGCTTCTGGTTCCGAGATCCAGGCCTACGTCAAGCAGACGGTGGCCAAGTATAACCTTGATCGAGACGTCAAGCTGAAGCACAGGGTGGAGCGCGCTTGGTTTGACGAAAACGATGGGAGGTGGCATCTCAAGATCCGCCAGGTCGAAGAGGATCAAGTCTTCGACGACGTCTGTGATATCCTCGTCTCAGCCACAGGCTTCCTCTCTCACTGGCGCTGGCCATCCATCCCCGGCCTGGACGACTACCAGGGCCACCTCGTGCATAGCGCCGCCTGGGATGCATCTGGCGACTTTGATTACACCGGCAAACGAATAGGGATCATAGGAAATGGCAGCTCGGCGATCCAGATCCTGCCGCAACTGGCACCGCACGCCGCCCAGCTCGTCAACTTCATCCGCCGCCCGACGTGGATCACGCCCGGTTTCGGCTCGATAGTCATCAATAACGCTACGAACTATGACTATACCGAGGAAGAAAGACGTGAATTTGCTCAAGACCCGGAAAAGTTGAAAGAGTATCGAAAGAATATACAGCATGGAGCGAACGCAGCGTTCAGCCTGTTTGTAAAGGAGAGCCAGGTCCAGGTGGAAGCGAGGAAAGCGACGGCCGATATGATGCGCGAGCGTCTGGGTGGCGACAAAGACCTGGCGAAGAAGCTTATACCGGAATGGGAAATTGGATGCCGGAGAGCAACGCCGGGTCCTGGATATCTGGAGTCCTTCACGCGGGACAACGTCTCGTTGGTCACGGAGCCCATTGAGCAAGTTACGCCGTCGGGCATTCGCACCGTCGATGGGACCGAGTTTGAGCTGGACGCGATCGTCTGCGCCACGGGCTTTGACGTGAGTTACCGGCCTCCATGGCCGCTGGTCGGGCGCCGCGGCTTACAGCTAGACGAGCACTGGAAGGAGGAGCCGTACGCCTACTTGGGCCTGATGGCGAGCGGCTTCCCAAATTTCTTTATGTTTGCAGGCCCAAATACCCCGATCGGCCATGGAAGCGTCATGAGTTCGTTGCAGTGGAGCGCCGAGTGGATGTGCAAATGGATAAGAAAGATTGCCGAGGAAGATATCAAGTGCGTCTGCCCTTGCTGACGGAGATCTCTGTCTAGCTCAAGAGGGCCTAAAGTATTGAATACGGATGAATACTAACAGAATATAGGTTCATCGACCCGAAACCGGAGGTGGTAGATGAGTTGAACGCATACGGTGATGAGATCATGCAGACCCTTGTGTGGTCTGGAGGATGCCAGTCCTGGTATAAGAATCATCGTATCGATGGGAGGGTCACGGCTGTCTGGCCCGGCAGTGCGATCTCATACTACGAGATGACAAAATATCTACGACCGGAGGATTTCGAGATTGTGTATAGGACGAAGAATAGGTTCAGGTTCATGGGTAACGGGAGGACCAAGATGGAGTACACGGCCGGCGCAGATCTCGCATTCTATATCCACAAATAAGGGGCTGCTGTGCGCGGGCCGCCTTCTGACAGGTATGAAGTCCCTTTGGCATAGCCTTACCCACTCGCATATGTCTCTTGAGTGCGCCAAAAAGTCCGGGATTCTCTTCTACTGCGTGGCTTTTCGTCAGTGGAGATTCTGGCTCTGACATGGCCGGTGACAACGACTCGCATGTTTTTCTTTTTCTTTTTGTCAATGGAGTGGGTGTAAATCGAAGCCCATTCTTGGCGCATTCCTGCGATTCTTCTTGATCAATCAGGCCAACTTATCTCGTTCTGTTGCTGTATTTCCGAGTCTGGGAGAGTGATTCTTGTGCAATAGCTAGGGGATTGCACCCATAGTCTGTATAACTAGCGAGTAAGCCAGCCTTGGCTCCTATGAGCAAAAGGTGCAGGGGCTGACATGCTTCTCCCGTCGTTTTGACTGTTAGCCAGTAGCACGGTAGGTTGAAGCTCAATGGATATTTAACCTTTCGCTTCATATAGTCTTCTCGTACAGGTACAATAGCAGCTAACGACTGGGGGAGCCTCGGGTAGACTGAATTGAGAGATATTATGCTGGTTTCTGTTTGATATTCAAAAAGTTTTTTGAGTGGCGTAGTTGATCCATAAACCGGGGCCAAAGGGTCTTCCATCTGCCCAGAAAGAGATTCTTGCATCAATTCAAATGAATCAATGCTGTGAAAACCTGGTTCAGGTTTAGTACGAGTAATCTGGGAATAGTGACCAGAGGAGGATGGGCTCGAATTTCGACTATCATCCTGCGCCGAGACTATTGCTTATTTTCCATGGTTTTCTGGAAGAACAGTATCATCAAGGTGCTAAGAGCAGGGGGGAGCTTCAAGGTCGGGGAGTGCTCCCGGGGGGCTAATATTGTTCTCGAAGTAATTACCTCTCTGCGTGAGCCCGCTCGAGACTGGTCCGCTCATTTGAAAGGTAGATGTAAAATGCATTTTGTACAACGCGATATATGCAATATGTAAGACGGAAGAGTTTTTAAGGAAAAGGAATATGATATATACGTTTTTCTTGCTGATATTGTGCAGCCAGATGAACCAAACGAAAAGCCCAGACTGCTTTTGTTACAGTTTGTCCACATTAAAAGGTATTATCAGAAAAAAGCATTATTATTGGTAGCAATTAAGAACTTTGGGGATTTACTCACACTTCCGGATGCGTGCCTGTGGCGTTCGAAAGCGCGGGATTCTTTCAGCCGTAAGACCACAGTTCTAATTTCTTTCCAATCCATTTTCAGCCAAGTTACAGGTGAGGTGGGAGGCTGTTGGCCGAACAGCCTGGAGGCCCTAGGTCCTTTGGGGAGAACCTCCGCCGAGGGCAGACGCCAGCTCACAGGGTTCTTGCAGGAGGACATAGTGCCTGGTACCTAATGCTTGCACGCGTTCAGATCTGGGCGCTGAATGCAGGCTGAGTATCCCGCCGATCCTGTGCCACCCGACCCGTCCAGGTGCAGTTACCGGTTGAAGCCCGGAGGAAGATGATATATAAATCCAGTCCCATCTCCGCTCAGAAGGTGAGCCTTTGCGGATGTCATCTTAATTCACCCACATCGTTGAATACGAAGCGCATTTCTCTCTCTCGCAGTGACAACCTGCTTGCACACGTGCGTGTGAGACATTGCAGATTTGTAAGCCTCACGTCAGCGCTACCTCGCCGGTTCTTCCGCAAAAGATGATGCTGCCTGTTACGCGGTGGCTCTGCTCAGGCTTGGCCCTGATCAGTCTGCTAGTTATGCACGTCCAGGGGCTTGATTTGAGCAGTCTCAAGTGTCTCTTATCACCGGATTCAATAGTCGACGCGTCTAACGTCACCGGTTCCCCAAGATGGAGCGAGTACGACGCCCCTTCACCCGGCGGGGTCGTCCACCCTGCAACTGCAGCGGACGTTTCTACCACAGTATGTATTGGTTCACCAACTGCTTGGCTTTTTCAAGACAATCGCCGGTGTGTTATTTGTCGCTGATCCAAGTCGCATGCTGCAGGTTAAGTGGGCAAATCAGCACGGCGTCCCATTCCTGGCTTACAATGGCGGCAACGGCTGGGCAACTGATTTCACGCTCAACAAGAGTGGAATTTATATTGCCCTCGATCTGCTCAATTCGGTTGATTTCAATGCTGAAAAAACAGCCGCGACAATCGGTGGCGGCGCCCTCACCTCAGACGTCAGCAGCGCTGGATACGAAGCCGGCGCCCTCGTGGCGACTGGCACATGCGACTGCGTTGGCTTTCTGGGCGCCCTCCTCGGCGGCGGTATAGGCTATCTCACAGGCGAGCACGGGCTGTTAGTTGACACCGTCTTGTCCCTACAAGTTGTGCTTGCCGATGGGACTCTGGAGAACGTGACAGAGGCCTCCAACCCCGACTTGTGGTGGGCTCTGCGTGGCGCCGGTCCCAACTTCGGCATTGTCGTCGAGGTGGAGGTACAAGCATACCCGACAGAGTCTCTGACAGCATGGCAGGCCACCCTTATTTTCTTAGAGTCACAACTTGACTCTGTGCTTGATGTTCTGGCCAACTTGACCCTGCCGGCGCCATCTTCTCTCACATTGCTGTATGTTTTAGAAGACGGCACCCCGTTGATCCTCGTCGAGCTATTCTACCATGGCACAGCAGACCAAGGCTCTGCCGCCTTTGCCTCAATTTTCGATATTGGGCCCATCTCGAACTCGTCGAGCATCAACCCTTGGACGTCTTGGAATTCGGGCTCAGCTACGGCCTGCGAGAAGGGTGGTCGTAAACCAACCTGGGCTGCCGGCCTGGCCGAATTTAATGCGTCGGCCTTCTCGGACGTCTTTACTATCTGGTCCGACCTGGTTCAGAATTCTGCTGCAGAGAACAGCGACGTGATTCTCAACTGGTATCCTATGAAATACGCCCGGACTATCCCTGCCAGTAGCGCCGCCGTTGCCTTCCGCGACACAGTGAGCCTATTTCCGAGCATTACTGTATCTTATTCGGATCCGTCTTTTGATTCCACAGCTGTCACATACGGAAGACAAGCACGAGCCGCATGGCAAGCAGGCGATGGCCTGGCCCAGCCCATCACGTCAGTTATTATCGTTTATTTTGGTCACACCTTTTGGATGGCTTTGCAAGCTCTTGAAATACTCACTGACATTTTGAACAAAGCTATATCAACAATGGCTTCGGTGATGAGCCACTCGAAACAATCTACGGCAACAACGTGGCGAGGCTTGAGGCCCTCAAGGAAGAATACGACCCAAATCATCGCTTTAACCAGTGGTTCCCAATACCAACATGAAATAAGTGGGAAACGTTTTCGGAGGTTTCACTTTGGGAGGGAGAGGGAGAAAGATGAGGATCTGTTGACTAGCTTCACATGCAGTATTATAATTACCTTGACCCTTTGCCACGATTCGATCAAATGGTTCGTTCCGTGCCACCTTTCATGGCTGGGCACTAATCTTCCGTCTTAAATACTTCATTTACAATCCTCATCAGAGTCTGAGCACCATTTCCGTGCTATATCACCCTTCTATTAGCTTCTCCGTGATAGGCAAGGGGAAGAATCAGGTGGGAGAACTTACCATCATGCCGAAATGATCGAATTCCCACAGAACGTGGACTTGCACTTTTGTCTCCGGGAGCAGCTGGCCCCACCCGCCAGGCCCATAATCAGTACGTGGCTCTGCTAAGAACCGGACGCCGTCGCCGTCCTCGGCCAGAAGCTCGAACTGGGGATACAGTTCGCCATCCAACGCTGATCGACCTGCCCACAAGATCGCGGTGTCCAGCAGTTTCTCTTCCTCTTTGCTTGCCATGCCTCGTGTTGTTAATGGCTCCGCGCAGTACGAAGAAAGGAGGTCAATGGTCGCGTTGAAATGTGGAACGAGCCACTCAGGCTGGCCGGCTTTGCCTGCTTCTCCCTGCCCATTTTCGATCTGCCCGAAAACCCCCACCTTGGTGCAATGCTCGTAAAACCTCTCGGGCAGTCTTTCGAGCCCAGCCGCAGGGGATGGGCTGTCGATGAGAATAAGATGTCTCACCATCTCTCCTGCTTCTAGAAGGATCTGCGAGGCTCGATATGCAAATATACCCCCCGACGACCAACCTCCGAGCGAGTAGGGGCCATGTGGCTGCCGACGCCGGATTTCCTTGATATAGGACATCAGAAGTGAGTCCAGTGAGCACGTCTCCATCTCCTGCGGGTCACGCCTGTACGGACAGATCAGACCAATGAGCGTTATGTGCGAGCCGGTCGTCGAGAGGGAGGCGTATGACAAAGCTGAACCTGAGCCGTCGGGGAAGAGAAAGAGAGTGGAGGATCCGCAAGTTTTGCCTTCATCGGCCTGATGAAATATGACAGAAGTGACGGGTCGTGCTGTGTGCTCCTCAGGTTCGCTTAGCAGGTCTGACGCACTCTTCAGGTCGCTAACATCTGTAGGTCCCAGCGCCACACTGACTGAAGAAAGCTGACTAGACGAGGATCCGGGCGATGAGTTGGACATGTAGCCGTTGGCTCTAAGGTAGCCGTCCTTGAGCTGTCTCAAGGTGCGAAATTTGTCAAAGATGGATAGTCCAGATCCGACGTCAAAGTCGAGATCCTCTTTCAGACGGCTAGTAATGAGCAGAGCCAGCAAGGAGTCGACCCCCACCGACGTAAGGTCAGTTTCGTCACTTAGGTCAGCGTGTGAAATCCCGCTCTCCTGAGCCACTATATCTACTATTTGGTTCAATCGAGCCTGAACATCGTCATAGGCACCATTGTATTCTTCGTGCGGTCTTGGCAGCTGTACTGGTGTGCTTGCTTGCTTGAGATGTGAGTTGTTTGCTGTCGATAGTACGTGATGCAACAGTCTCTTGGGTAGTCCTTGCAGCTAAAAAGTCATCAGTTTGTCAGCATTGTCCTCTTGCGATAATATCCAAATGGATCTGCAACGACATGCAAGACACGTACTGTAATTCCTTCAATGACCGCGACCATTTTATCTTCACAGATCACGTTCAGGTCTCCTTTCCACACACCACCGCCACCTTCAGCGTCTTGGCGCATCTGCACGTACGAATGATATTCCCTGTCGGCTCGTAGTGGCTCGAGGAGCGTGAGCGCCTCCCAACCGTGGTTGACGAAGCACTCCACGTCGAGGTCGGAAGCTTCATTGGCGTTCATAACAAAGCCGGCGGTCTGTGTGAGAGAGTCCAGGTGCGCGGGATGTACAGAGAATACCTCACCGTTGCGTTTAGGCAGAGTGCTGCAATCGACCTTGCTCGCAGCTGCCATGCTATTGCTGTCCAGGATCACCTCCTTCAATCCCCGATAGCCCCGATCAAAATCGGCCAGAACGGCCACCATTCTGTAAACCATGTTGGAGGTGAATCGATAACACGCTCCTGATTCCAGGCCCCTTTTCAGAGAGCCCAAATTTGCCTGTGCCTCTGCGGTCTTCTCCTCCAACCAAGCTGGGCTGGCCGCCGCCGTGTATGTGACGGTACACCGGGCATGATTCACAGTGATTTTACCGTCTGCTTCGATCGATGAGAAGACGCACTTGAGCACACCGTTGTCGCTATCGACTCTGATTTCTGTCTGTAGCCATTGTGCGGCGCCAGTTCCTGCGGGCTTCACGATAAGGGCTCTCTCGATCGTCATGTCGTTGACGGTGATCTGACTGCCTTGTCTTCGTCCAAAGTCAAGATTTTGTTGAAGATGGATACCAACCGTCAAAGCGATGTCAGCATAGATAGCCTGTAAGTGTTGATGTTAACGAAGTCGGTGGCATGGCTTGCAGAAAATAGAGAAAACACCACATGGCACATACAGGAGTAGCTAGCGGAAAACCGTTGACCTTGTGGCCTTGGGCTATTGGATGGAGATTGGGTCCGGTCAGTTCAGACCAGAGAATGATGCTTCGGGATCCAGAAAGGGGTTCCTCCTTGACGACCTTATGGATCGTGGTCGAGAGCAGGCTCGAGGTTGGGCTGGGAGCACTTGAAATAGCGTCGCCTTTTCGAAGAGACCAGTCGTTTCTGTATTGAATCCAGTATTTCTCGAGGTCCCACTTATAATGAGGGAGTGAGATCACTTGCAGCTCAGTTGCGAAGCCACGGTGATATTCTTCCCACCTAATGTTGAGACCTGCCTGGTAAAAAGCGTTCAGCGACTGCACTAACGTTGTCCATGTATCTAAGTTCCTCATCAGGCTTGGAAACGCAGTAGCTGGATTTGCTATGATACCCTTCAGCATCCCGGTCACGGTGCCAGTGTGTCCGATTTCCAAGAAGATAGTATGATCCGTGACGAGGCGTTCCCGACGCGCTGCCTCCAGAGCAGCAACAAAGTTCACCCGCTTTCGGCAATGATCCACGAGATGCGCTGGATCAATCTCGTCTGCATCACCCAGAACTCGCTCTCTCCGAGGGCAGATGACAGGAACGCGTGGACGGTGAAATTTGACGCCGGAAATAGATGTCTGAAAGTCATCGAGCACACAGTCGACTTGTGAGGAATGAAACGCAAATGGCACATCGAGTACTTGACAGGCCATCTGCTCTGAGACTATCCTGACGAAACAATCGTCAATATCGGCAGAAGGGCCAGAGAGGACAACGTCTTGTGGTCCATTAATGCACGCAATCTCAACATTCGCTGCAGAGGGCAAGACGCGTGCAATGTCGGCTTGTGACGCACGTACGCGCAACATCCTGTGCGTTTCGGGCTGGCACTTGTCCTGCATCAGTCGAGCTCTCGTCCCAACCAGGAAAATTGTGTCTGCCTCCGAAATAACACCGGCTGCATTGAGAGCAGCGTAGTGACCCAGACTATGACCGATCACCCCGGATGGTGTGATTCCCCAAGAAGACCAAAGCTTGATGAGCGCCATCTGTAGAGAGACTATGGCGAGTTGAACTGACTCGGAAGAGGCTTTTTTTGTTTCCATCTCTTGCTCCGTGATGAGCGGAAGGAAGGCGGCAAAGCCTGCGCGGAGAGCAAGCTGGCTGTATTTATCGATGTTGCTTTTGAATCCTCTATGACAGTGATACAGTTGTCTTCCCATTCCAAAATAATAGCTACCTTGGCCGGTGAATGCGAAAATAGTCGTTCTTGGGGCTGGCCTATTATTCCCCAGCTCTTGGTCCAATACCGTCGAGAGAGCCCTGGACAATTGTTGAAGTGATGACCCAGCAACTGCGATTCTATGTGCGTGGTGAATTCGTCTGGCCGTAGTTGTGTAGGACAGTGATGGCACGCTCAGGTGAGGATTGTCGTTTAGGTAGGAAAGTACTGCCTTGCCATTCGCGTGAAGTGCAGAAGCAGTCTTGCCCGACAAAACAAGTGAATGCGTTGATCTTGGGTCCGAATGTAATGGCTCCTGCACAGGCTTGGGGAAATCCTGAAGCAATAACGTAGTGTTTCCTCCTGCAGCGCTGAAATTGTTCAGCAAGGCGTGACGTGGCTTATCAGGCGCACTTCTGACCCAGTCCACAGGTTTCGATGCTATTCGCACTCCCCGAGCCGCCATGTTGTCCGGGAATCTGTGGTTCAGTCTGGTCTTGATCCCAACGTGAGGTGGTATCACGTTCTTCTCCATCATCAACAGAAGTTTTACCAGGCTCGTCGCTCCCGCAGCGGCTTCTCCATGGCCGATGTTGGCTTTCACGGATCCCAGGTGAACCTCTTCTGTTTCGGAACGGCGGTGAGGCCCGCGACCAGGAGCAACAACCTCCAACAGACTCCCCATCTCCGTGGCATCACCTACTTGAGTACCCGTTCCGTGCATCTCCACGTAGCTTACGTGTAGAGGGCTAAGGCCATCCAGAACTTTAGTGAATATTTCCCTCTGTGCGTGCAAAGAGGGCCGTGTGATCGACTCGGCTTCAGCCGAGTGATTCGTCAGAACGTTAAGAATGACACCTTTGATGGGATCTCCGTCTGTGATCGCGTCTTCGAGACGCTTCAAGACAACACTGACAACACCTGTTCATATAGGAATTAGATTCTTAATTCCCACACATGAGGCCTTTATGACGCGCTGAATCTTGTTTGTTTGCGGGGGGATGGGGGCGAGGGGGGGATTCCTTACCTTCACCTCGACAATAACCATCGGCTTCGTCGTCGAACGTCTTGCATCCCCCGGTCCTGGAGAGGAATCGTCCCCTGTCCAACCCAGCGGTGAAGTCAGGGTTGGTAAGAATGTTTGTTCCACCGGCAATCATGGTGTCGGCCTCGCCCCGCCAAAGAATGTTACAGGCCGTGTGAATCGCTGCCAGACTGCTAGAGCATGCAGTGTCGATGGCCAGGCTAGGCCCACTGAATTTGAAGAAGTAATTGATTCGGCCTGGGATGAAAGCTCGGTTCCCACCTGGAATCATGTATGTGTCGATATCTTGAGCAGAATTTGTCTCCATCCAGTCGTTGCTTGTCACACCGTAACTGAATCGACGAGACCCCAAGTCAGTATTATGATTTTCAGGTTTAGAAATGCGTCCGCCATTATCCCCTTGAAGATATAGTATATGCACGTACCATACTCCGACCCTGTCAAGCCGTGTAGACCGTTCCCCAGGAACAATCCCCCCATCCTCTAAAGCTTCGTATGCCGTCAGGAGCGCCAGTCTCTGCGCAGGATCGACCTGTTCACATTCGCGAGGTGACATTCCGAAGAACCTAGCGTCGAAGAGTTCCGGCTGTTGAAGCCAGCAGCCGTACGGTGTGGCGCTGGTATTTTTGCGAGGCTTGGCCGAGGCATCAACATGAGTTGATACATCCCATCGCGTTGATGGAATGACCTCGTGGACATCTAGCCCCTCGCGAAGCAACTCCCAGAACTCAGAAGTACCGGCAGCGTATGGTAGCCGACAAGCCATACCCACAACGGCGATGTCCGAGTGCGTAGTATGTTGTCGAGCCGCGTTGCGAATTTCGAAATGAGTGTATGGTTTGACTATTATATTGCCTAGTTGTATCTTGGTGTCGCCAGTGTTGTCACTGGAGCACGGCTGGGAAGTCAAAGCCTGACAAATACTCGAGGCCGCACTGCTTGCGATGGGAATCAACACCGTGCTTGGTGCTTTGGATGATTGGAGGTGGTGTTTCAAGTCATCAAGTATCTTGTAGAACTCAACTCGATCAATGAGGATAGCTTTCACAGCATCCACCAGGGCATCTTTCAAGCCTGGTGGTGCTAAACCGTCGGGCTCCTTCTCATTGGCAGGGGACGCAGGAGCTCCATCGCGATGGCGATAATCTTGCCTTTCGATTTTGTTGAATTGACTGACCAGTCTGTGGATCTCATCAACCTCATAAAGATCTGATGAATGGTATGGAGCGTAAAGTGGCAACGCTGCTGTGGTACGAAAGCCTCCAGCTTCACGGAGTTCACGGAGAACGTTTGGCGGACCGCTGATCGTGACTCCGCGAGCCCAGATACTGGCAACGTACGGCCGTGAACTTTGGGGCAGACCCTGTCAAAGTCATGAAGTGTGAGAAGACGCCAAACCTATGCAAAAAGCCTTGGAGTTTTGGGACTAACCTGAGCTGTAGAAAATTGACTGATGATTTCAGAGGCGTCCTCAACTGTCAAGTCTGGAACAGTAATAGCCCAAGAACGGTCCGGACTTTTTCCACCATCATATCGTGTCCCATTCTCTCCGGCATAGGCACCCACTTTGAACGCAAGAAGACATGTTTGAACTGCTACGGGAAGCAACTCTAGAAGCGACCGGCAACATCTGATGGCGGCTGCGGCAAGAGACCCAGTACAAATACCCAAGCACTTGGTGAATTGAGGTTCAGGATAACATCCACGCGATTGCCGGCACTTCTCGAAGAACAATCCAAAATGACATACTGTGGCCAGAGCATGGTCGAGTGCTACTGCCTGAGGCCCTTCCAAAACAACATCTAGAAGCTCGAGGAGTTTAGAGAAGATCTGATTCCCAATGTCACCGGGCTTCCGTAAAATTTCGGCTCGTATACAGCCGTATGAGGCTGTCAAGAATGATTCGAGTATAGGGTCCGGCTCCACGCGAAGCAAAGCTCGAAGGCTTGACCGGAAATCATCCGTCTGATCACCAAAAATGAAAATACTGGTAATGCGTTCGTTCATCGTGGCTTGTGGTAGGCATAAATCCATATTGCCGCAGAGCGTGCGGTCCTTCTGCCAGGACCCTGGGACTGCGCATCAGACAGAATGAAAGCTGACTCCGGGAATCAGACTCTTTAGCTTTCGAGTTCCTTGAGACCGGCGTCAATGATACCAATAGCCTCCGGGGCATTTCTACACACCAGGAATTTACTCAAACTACTTAGTGTACCGAGATTGCATCATGTGCTCATACTTATCGAGCAATGCACGATAGCACACACGTTGCCAGGGATATTACTCCGCATATGCAGCACAGAAATCTGGCAGAGCCTTATCACTATAGAGAGCTTTCCTAGACCACCAGGGGACTACTGCATACTACGTACAATGGTGTACATGGACTATCAATCCTATTTTGTCTTGAACAAATTGCTGGGATTCCGTTCTTGGTGCGTAATTCCGAAAAGTCTCCATCTCGGGTAACACGCCAATGAGCATCTCTCACGCGCTTTCCAACCAAGAACCAGCGAGGGCACAACCTGCGAGAGCCAAGAAAAGAGGCAGCTGGGGAAATCCAGGACCGCCAAACTAAGTGGTTTGCAAATTACATTTAAATCTTGAATGGAGAATCAGAGAATTATGGGGAAAGCGAACGTACTTCGGGGTCTAAGCCGTCCGATCCTGGAAACAATATCGCTACCAGTCCCGTAAGCCAGTAAACACTGCCTGTAAATGCAGCTATTTTGATTGAGTCCCGCGCCACTGCCTTGGACGTTGTCGAGAAGAGAGACCGCCAAGTGAGGAAAAGTGTGGCAAAGCCCAAAGCGGTGCTGAGGGCAATTGTTTGACCGCAGTGGAACCTGCATAGGCAAGAACATATTAGGTAGGCAAACGGTGATAGTATTGATAGTATATATGTGAAAGGAAAGAAATCGCCAGAACAGTAGGATATGGAACTGCGATTCTATCATACTTAGCATGCGGAGGCCATCGTGGGTTGAAAATATGCGACTCTGAATTGTAATCAGCTATCCAGGCTCCTAGGAGGAGGCCTACAGAGTCGATGGTTAGGAGGAAGCGGCCTAACATATTCATTGAGAAATCAGTAATTCAAGATGATAAAACACGTAGTAATAAGCGCGCTCAAGTGCCTTGCTTCACGGGCACCATCTCGTATTCTCATGTTGGAGACACCTCAGAGCGGATCAATCTGAAAGCCTTTATAGGCATCATCTTCGTCAAGTAGACATGCAGGGTACTCTTTGAAGCTTTGGACGAAAACAGTGTTTCCTCCGATGATTGTTGCGTGAGCAACTCGAGCCGAATTTGTACCGCCACCCTGTACGAGCGTCCGCATGACTCTAAGCTAAGGAACAGCCCTGGTTCGTTAGAAGCTGGGCAGACTATCCATCATCAGGAAGACCTAAAACGACCAACAAGACCGGTCTGCACATTACGGCACAGTTAGGTTGCAGCAATAGCAGGATGAAGCCCCGCTTGACGAAGACTCCTTCTCAAAGCCTGGGAACACACTATACATCCGACCTTCTTCACTATCATGTCTCAATGCTGGAGATCTGCTCGATTATCTTTGAAGAATGCCCGCAGAGGTAGATGGGTGGTTTTTTTGCAGACTGGAGGTGGATGAGTCTTCCGAGGGTGGTACAGATGTTCTTCTGCAGGCGACGACTCCTTGGAAAGTGTCCGAAACACTCTAAGCGAGAACAATTGTCACAGTAAGCTGCAGGAAAGCAGTACAACGTGGGGGCCAATCCGAAAAAGTGAGACACAAGTACTTTCATCACGTTATAACCTGTAGCGTGTACACAGAGAATCGTACACCGTCTTGGCACAGTGTCTCAAATCTCTATATTGATGTCTCATATGATTGTGGAAATACCTTGGATGCATCTGCAGTGCAACCACGCAGCTGCCTGAGTTTTGTCTTAAAACCTCGCTTTCGGACCAACCGGATGTCATTCGAGCGTTGCAGGCAATAGCTCGCTGCAGAAGTGCTTGGAGGGGGGTGTGATTGCTGTCACCCTGAAACTAAATCAACATGAATCTCTAGCCTTTCCAAAGATGACTGCAGACCGAGATTGCAAAAGTGCAACCTGTTGGGGTGACACGGCATGCAAGCTGCGCTCATCGGTATCCGCCATCGGTGTAATTCTCGGCTGCAACCAAAGTCCGCCCGAAATCCACGCAAGTTTGCGAGTCCGAGCCATCTCTATCGCTCACTGGTCTTTGTGGTGCTGCCTTGGAGCTTTACACATACCTGGGTCTTCACTTAAAAGAGGTGCATGAGACTGTGCCATTGCCTGTGCCTGTGGAGCGTTGCTTGCATGCTCCTTCTCAAAGATCAATATCGAACCCACCTGTAATTTGTGTGCCAGCACAGAGACTCCTGGCTTCCATTGTTTTGCCCTCTAAAATAAACTTGGTCAAATCAAGAATAGCCCCACCATGTCTGCCAGACTGAACACTGTACTCATCATTGGCGCTACCTCTGGCATTGGTGAGGCTTTTGCTCGTCGCTTCTACAGCCTGGGCAAAACGGTTATTATTACAGGACGTAACCAGGAGAAGCTCAAGACCCTAGCCCAAGAGCTTCCGGGCATCAAGTCTCGCGAGGTAATTAATACGCCGAAATCATTCTGCGCTGGCCAGTCAGAGTCCAAAACCTACATATTCAAGACCAGCAGTTGGGTCTTTCTGCAAAGCCTTTTGTAATTGATCCAGTATTGATGCATCAACAGTTTCATATCGACGACCTGCCAGCCATTGGAACCAATGTCACCGCAATTTTGAAAGAATTCCCAACTATCGATAGCGTCATTGTGGCCGCTGGCATACAGAAGTGCTTCAATCTATTCGACCCATCCACCACGAGCCCAGACGAAATCACAAGCGAGATCGCCACAAACCTGACCGCCCCGTCCATCCTCGTCTACTACCTCGCGCCGCACCTACTCAAGCTCGCGCAGACAGGCACCAAGACGACCCTCTTTCTGACGAGCTCGACCCTCGCCTACATCCCTCTCAGCTTCTACCCAACCTATTGCGCTTCTAAAGCGGGTGTCGCAACCCTGGCCAAGGTCCTGCGCCAGCAACTCGGTTTCATCCCGGGCGCTAGCGAGAACATGGCTGTCGTGGAGATCGTTCCACCGTATACCGATACGGCTCTAGATAAGAATCATCGTGAGGCAACCATTGCTATGCAAGGAGGGGCGGACAAAGCATTTCCACCTTTGCCTCTGAAAGAGTATGTCGACAAGTTTTTTGAAGCTCTGGAGCAGGCTGTTGGACCGGACGGCTCTGTAAAGCAGGAAATTGGTGTTGGTTTCGGAGCTGTAGCCGTTGATACTTGGAGGGGAAGTTTTGCCAAGATCTATGAGGGCATGGGTCTCAGTGTTTAGGAAATATGTAATTAAGTAGGCTACGCGGCTACGCGAGGGCAAGGGCACCTCACTGAAGATCCGTGAAATGAGAGCTGGAGTCGCTCAATTGATCGCATATGCCTGCGACTGAAGGGCATTTGTCGATTTGAAAATGCTGCGGCCATTGAGCTCAGAATTTATTTCCATGTTCAAGCAGTGTCTGAGATGACTCCGTCCTATTAATATGAGGAATAATTATCCGTAGGAATAATTATCCGTCCAAGAAGACGTGGGAGTTGTAACAATTATTACCCACTTTTTCCCCAGTCGTCTGCAGCTGTGTCAGCAGAGGTTTATTCTGCTGGCAATGGTATATGTAGTAAATGTTCCCCCGCAAGGAGCATTGGCTAGCCCGGGGTTTACAGAATGCTTCTTTCACTCCTCTTTCCCACCGTAGAGACCCTTGTGCACCTATACCATGGCGACGACAACTCGTCTTTCTGAATTAGCACAGCAATTATGTCGCAGAGCCGAAAAGATCGATACCTTCCCAACAGCCGATGAGAGATCTCCTGCATCGACAGCGAAAAATGTGCCTGCAGAAGTTGTGACCGCCCGACGAGAAGTCTTGGAACTTGCTCGAGAAATTCAGATACTAGCTCAAACCCCCTCGGACTTCCTCAACGACCACCAAGTGCACGTAAGTCTCAACTCAATGCCGATGTTCTTTCAATACAAATCTATATACTAAGTCATCAGCACGGAACAGTACCAAACTTTTTCATGCTTGCGCTGGCTACTTCGATTCCACATCTTCAGTCATGTACCAAGCGACCTCACACCTATTAGCTACGATTCACTTGCAGCTGCTGCCTCAGTCCCTATTGGACGGCTCCGTTCTGTCGCGCGTATGGTGATAGCATCAGGCCTGTTCTACGAGCCAGATCTGGGACATATAGCCCACAGCTCGCTGTCCCTCCCCTTTGCCAGTGCCGAAGATCCAGCTCTACGCGACTGGGCTCATTTCATTACCGAGTACGGACAGCCTTCAGCAGCAGCCCTTGCCGATGCTACTCAGAGATGGGGAGAGACTGTAGCTCGGAATGAAACGGCCTACAACGCCGCCTTCAACACCCCTCTGCCGTTCTTTGAGGATATCAAGCAGCGCTTGGGCCTCGCTGATGAGTTCGCTCGCTACATGCAGAGCCAGGCCCGTAGTTATGGACTCCGGCATGAGCACCTGGTGCACGGGTTCGACTGGGTGGCTCACTTCGGCGACAAGGCGCACATCGTTGATGTAGGCGGCTCCAGCGGCTTTGTGGCGGCTGCACTGGCTAAGACATACCCGGGCTTTACTTTCACCGTGCAGGATCTGCCTGAAGCCATTAGCTCTGGGCACACCACTCTTAGCACCCTACCTGAGGACACCACGCGCCGGATTAGCTTTGTCGCGCACGACTTTTTCCAGCCTCAACTGCCTCCACAGATCCGGGACGACGGCACTGATGACAAAGATGCTGCACACGGCCGCCAAACGGATGTATTTCTACTTCGAAAAATTTTGCATGACTGGCCTGCCGCTCGCGCTGGGGACATCCTCTCCAATCTTGCTGCCGCGTTACGCGACTTTGGCAAGGCCAACGCGCGCATTATTGTCATGGACACCATTCTTCCACCACCGGGAGCTATTCCTCGGATCCAAGAGGCCGAGCTACGGGTGCGTGATCTCATAATGGCACAGAATTTTAATTCTGGGGAGAGAGAACTGGCTGTGTGGGAGGAGCTCTTCGCGAGTACGGAGCCGAGACTGAAACTCGTTGACTGGGTGCAACCACCTGGAAGTGTCATGGCGATTATGGCGGTGAAGTTAGATGAATAACGGTCAAGGCTGGGGAGGGGCGGCACCTTTACTATAGTGGTAGTAACATGAATCACTCACCATACACTGGGCTTTGTTTACAATACACATTGCACACACGGGGTTGCAAATTCAACTCTATTCCTTTTATGTAACAACTATCAAAAGCCAGAGCAAGCTTTAGTAGTGAATACTGACCAAGTGAAGCCCATGAAAGTTAAAACTCCAGTAATAATTGACACTGACCTTGGCTTGCTGGGATCTGTCAATGATTTCCTGAAGTTAGAATATCAGCAGTGATTTTCTCTGCTAGAGCGTCTATTATGCAGTCGTTAGCTATTAAAGCGTTTCTGTCATCAAGATGGAGTCGAACTTACAGAGCAGACCCTGGGGATGGCCGCCAGGAAGAAATGGAATAGCCGACAGATCCACGACACGCAGATTACTGGTGCCATAGACCTGACCACGACTATTGACCACGGCACCGGGATCCGTCGAGACGCCCATCTTACAGGTGCAAGACGCGTGGAACTCCTGGATGGCGTTGTCGCGGATCACGTCCAAGATCTCTTGATCACTCGACACATTCCGGCCAGGCACAACCTCCTCCACCCAGGCGGGCCTCATAACGCTTGTGTCCATCATCTCCCGCAGGCGACGAAAAGCAAAAACGGCTAGCTCTTGGTCCACAGGACTGGCGAGCCAATTGGGGTTGATAACGGGCGGGACAGACGCGTCGACGCTGGCGATGGTGACCGACCCACGGCTTTGTGGCACGTGCAACGCAGCCACGGGTGAGGCATACATGTACGGCGTGTCAGGTGAGCCTGTCTCGTAATCCTGGTTGTTGCCGCTGTATGCGTCGAGGATCAAGTACTCCAGCGTGGGACTGTCGGGCGGGGCGGACGCTAGAACCTCGTTGGTCGCAGCGCTGAAGCTGGACGCATTGGGCGCACCAGCTTCTAGTCTCTCCCAGGCAATCAGTTCGCCGCCTGGATTCCCGAGGATTCCAGCACCGTTGGTGTTCCACATTTCCTCGGAGAGGTAGAGGAAGGTCTCGTTGTTGCTGACGGCGCTGTGGGTCAATGTATTCACTTGGTAGGTGGTGCCGAAGACGATATGGTCTTGCATGTTGGCACCGACCCCGGACAGCTCCGAGATGATGGGTATGTCAAATTCGTTGAGTGTTTCAGCGGGTCCGATACCAGAGAG
Organism: Cryphonectria naterciae; assembly: GCA_014850475.1. NCBI lineage: Eukaryota > Fungi > Ascomycota > Sordariomycetes > Diaporthales > Cryphonectriaceae > Cryphonectria > Cryphonectria naterciae. Next base: position 151,849 of record JACWST010000037.1, on the reverse strand, counting down.
AAGGAGGAGTTGAGGTGATTGGAACTTTTCGAAAACAAAGGTCAGTACAACAAAAGGAGTCCCTGCAACGGTAAAGGTCGGGGCTGAGGTGTAACCTGGAATTACTTACAGCTCCAGCAGATAGGATGACTTCCTTGCGCGCAGTAAGCACATATTCTATCCCTTGACCTTGCACTGAGACGCCTGTTGCTGTTGCGCCGCTAAACAAGATGCGCCGCGCTAGAGTGTTGTTGAAGACATGAATGGGGGTACCCGCCTCAGCTGCGCTCTTGAGGAAGGATGAATACGAAGTATCCCTGACTTGACCGTCTGGATTGATGGTGTTCTGGCAGTACTGAACACCAGTCAATGTTCCGCTGACAAAGTCCGTGGTAGAGTTGAGGCCGAGTGCCTGCCAACCAAGATTCGCAAAGGACGAAAAAGCATTTGCCCAGATAGGGAAAGATACTCTGAGGGGACCTGCACCATCTTTGAAAGAACCGTCCGTGGGCTCTGGTATAGATGCATTAGCAGGCCGCGCCTCGTTGTTTGGGCCTGTGTAGTTGATGCTCTTTTGAAAATAGGGCAAGAAGTTGTCCCAGCTGTACGATGAATCGTTGACTATAGTAGCCCATTGGTTGACCGTGTCCTGCTAAGCATTAGGACTATGTCTTACTCCAGCGATGTACCACGAGGCACAAAATTAAAAAAACAATCAAGACGTACCACAGTCGGTCGATTATAAGTGAAGTAGTTGCGAGCCGAACTATGCCAGAGACGTCAATGTCCAGCTCTCATCTGCATGAACCACTATCTAAAAGGAAAAAAGAAAAGGGGGGGGGGGGGATGGGTGCATACCTCCCGCCCAAAGTCTTGCCCCTCGCATAGTGCATGCTCCTATCAACTGATTAGAATGGTTGCCGAGCTGCGTTCAAAACGACTGGCGGGCGAGCGTAGTAAGGATTACCTGTTATTCATGCCCTCCTGCGGAGTGGTCATAAAACCCCAGTCTACGGATGGGATGATAGCCTCGGAGCTGCTGCCGGCCCCAAAGACGGCATATGATGGCACTGTACTGAAATTGCCATCGTCCACCGTATAAAAGCCACCAGCTTCTACCACAGCGACAGACTGATTGGACTCGGCAAGACGTGTAGCAACGACAAGCCCGGCGGTGCCACCTCCAATTACAACATAGTCGAAGGTAGCATTCACTGGGCGGCCGAGAGCTGATCCCGGTAGTGTCGCTTGGTCTAATGTCCCAGTAGCTTGCGATGTGAGAAGAATAGATACTAGCAAGAGGGGGGTAAAGAGCGGTTCGCAGCTTCGCAAATACATGTTGGACAAGGCTCAAGAACACGATACACAAAGTGAGGAGACCGGCGGCGACAGATCAAGGTACTGACACACAAAGCATAACGCCCGGTGTGCAACAGAAACCTCACCATTACATATATACTCGTTGCTCTCGTGAGTCTCAGCAAGCAACATGAGCAGTCATAAGAGGTTCTCTTGCGAGGCGTTCTGAATGAGCCACAATCAATTAATTTCAGCTTGCATAACTATGTTAGCCGCGTGTACGTAGTTTTGCTCCCGCGGACCCCAAGTCCAAGGCTCTCACTGTCCTCGCCGTTGTGGTTCGACGCCGCCTAATCTAATTCCTTCAATGTCACGTATGAAAGATGACCACTATTCAAGCAAATGGCCTCACAACCGGCTTAACCGAGGATTTCCTAGAGGCACCGAAATAGAGAGTGCCACAAGCGTTTAGAAGCAAAATGATTTTAATTGTCACCTGAGATTCCTAAAGCGGGAAGAGCACGCACTTCGGTAAAGTTACTGTACTCTGTATTGTCTATTTCTTTGCTGCCACACGCTATCACCTGCACTGCCGAAGCAGGGGTTTAAACCAGAATGCTTACAATCCTTCTTTACTAGTACATACAGGCCTGGGCCTGTTGGGGGCCAGAGGAGTGACAGCTGTCTCATAGACATGCAGGGTTGATTTTCAAGGGTAACACAGACGGAGTCCAAGGCTAAGTACAGCACCAACTTGCTGCTGCTCATCAAGCCTAGCCCAGGTTTGAGCTGGCTTCTCGAGACAGCCTCGCGGATTGACGATGAAAATGATCATTTTCCCCAAGTCTCGGGTCGGATCGACCGTCGGTGCGGTCCAAATTCAACGAATTGAGACCTCGTGATAAATCGAGACCAAGCCTTGTTTGCTCCTGCTCATAGAGGACTACCGCGCCCCAATGGCGTGTGGAAAGACAATGTAGCACAACAAAACCTGGAAAGGAAATTAATCACCGGTCTCACGTCAGATTCATGGCGCCCTCAAAGATTCCAGACTCTCGGTACACAGTACGACAGGAGAAAGATGGACTGTCTACGGCTCAGCTAGAGCTAATGCAGTCCGGTCTAGACTATTGCCAGTATTGATGCAAAGAGGCGGGTCTCAACAAGTAGAGTGACACTGACAGGAAAACTTGGGTACCGTCGCACCTCGTAGGAGTCAAGGTAGCTAAATAAGATAGTCCCTCCGGTCGCGATGTATCAGGACAGGCTTGGTCAGTCAATCGTCCAGAAACCAGGCTCACAATACGAGCAGTGGGATCATCTATTTACTACTATTGATCACTCAACTCCCGCTCCACCAACGATGCCTGAAATGCAACCTCACGTTCTGATTATTGGCGCCGGCCCAGCAGGCTTGGCTCTTGGTCAAGGCCTCAAGAGGAACGGCGTACCATTCACTTTGTTCGAACGAGACGCTTTCCTCGACTCGCGCCGCCAGGGCTATCGGCTCAAGCTTGTCGGTGATATAGTCGCCGGTTTACAGTCAACAGTTACGCCAAAAGCCTGGGACGTCATCAAGGAAACTTCTGCGGAAGTGAGGCTGGGCGAGACGAATCTCAACGCGGCTGATGCTGGTATTACAGCTTGTCGGAAAGAAAAGCTGCCCCATGGCGCCGACTTACCCCTAGCGGCCGATCGTGGCTTGTTGAGGTGGGCGCTGATGGAGGGAATTCAGGATTATGTTAGGTTCGGGAAGAGGCTCATGTCGTACCAAATCCTCAATCCTCCCGGTAGTCAGGATGGTGCAACGGTTCAAGCGGTATTCGAGGATGGTACAACGGCTGAAGGAAGCCTCCTCGTGGGAGCTGATGGGTCGCGGTCTGCGGTCAGAGCACAACTCTTACCTGAGTATCAGTTCCTTGACACGGGCGTCTGCTGCGTCTATGGGAAAAGCACGCTTAGCGGCGAGCTACTCAATCGTTTTCCCGAGAAACACCGTCGATGGATGACCGTTGTGCGGGACCAGACACCGATTATCCAGAGCATCATCTCCAGAAAAACCAGCCCCGTGACCATGGTCTGTGAGCCTTGCCACTTTACCAAGCGCGATACGTATTCGCATATTCCCGAGGATTATGTCCACTTTGGCATCCTGTTCCCGAGGTGTCTCTTGGGTGACAGTCCTAGTAACGAGGAGATTGACGAGAGGCTGAGATGCGATCCTCTCGGTATCTCCTTGGATATCACAAGTGAATGGGACCCGTCGATACGATCACTCATCGAGTTGCAGGACCACGATTTAACGTACGGAATGCGTGTTCTCACTGCCCCAGAGACGATTCCGGCGTGGGGGGCGTCGCATCGAGTAACGGCTATTGGAGATGCGGTGCATCTCATGTCCCCGACGGGAGGGGTGGGCGCTGTCGCTGCTCTCAACGATGCTGTCCGCCTCACAAAGATCATCTCGGAGGAGGGTATTTCTACTAGGTCTATTAGGAAGTTTGAAGACGGCATGAGAGCCTTTTCGGGTGGTTGTATCCGCAGGAGCAAGCTGGCAGGAAGCAAAATGTTAGACTTGCCCGATGCATCATAAAATTACAGAACCCTTGCCTCAGCCCGCCATTCTAGCTACCTAAACAAGTCAATATCTCTTTGCTCACTGAACAAATCATTCATAGAAAAACTCCTAGATTATCGGCAGTAATCTGATTTCATTCTCCTAAGTGGCAGTGATGTCGTGCCCTTAACGACCAACGATCCGTTCAAAAGAAAATACAAAACTAGTCTAGGAGCTGTCTGGTAAAGACTCCCTTGGGATCCCACGTCTTCTTCAACGCCCGCAGTTTATCCAGCTTTCCCTTTCCCCTGAACCGGAGCTCAATCGGGTCGGTTCGGGTGGCATTCTGGAAATCGGCATACTCAGATTGATCTGGGCCTCTCGAGATCGCAATACACTCGGCATTCAGCTCGGCTACTCTCTTGTGGCTTGCCGCATCCGTGTACCAGATGATGTTGTTCCTGAGGAAGAAAATAACAATGAGTTAGCTAAGCTCATAATAGCGGGTTGTGGCCTCACGGGACGTACTGCCAGTATCTGATGTCGTGTAGAGAATTCGCAGATTCGAATGCGGGCTGTCTTGGAGGCCGCGAATCCCATTGGAAATTATAGGTCGTATTGATAGCATCAGGACATTCTTCCAGGAGGCGTTTCCACACATCGATAGTGTTGAGGAATTTGTCGATATCGAAACGTCGCAGTCCGACAGTGCCAAATGTCTTGAAGCCACCCTTCGCCTCTAGTGCCTCTCGGCCGTCACTGACATTCTGAATCGGGACAGGCCCGCCATCGGCCACCAAAGGGCTCAAGGCATGAAGGGCGCCAAAGGCCTCCTTGGCGTTGTCTGGATTGCCAATGTACCTTGCAGCAATGACCAGGACAGGCTTCCTGGCAGGGGGCGGGCAAACGGTCATAACAAGACCAGCTGTAGCTTCCTTCCCATCGTCCATAATGCCCTTCATCGCCTCTGCAACTTCTCGTGCTCGGTCCAGAGGGAAGACAAAGCGTCCACTCCAGACGACCCCTTGATCGTTCCCGAGCTCAGTCAAAGGCCAGACCTTGATGGTAAGCTCGGTAATCAGGCCAAAGAATTGGCCTGCTCCACGGATTGCATAGAGAAGTTCTGGCTCTTTCTCTTTCGTGACTTGGACTAGATTTCCCTGTGCATCGACCATACGAGCGGCTAAGATCTGGTCCGATCCGTAGCCGGTGAGTGAAGTGGTAATGGAAGCACCACCGTTGAGGAAATAGGGAATGGCCCCAACCTGAGTGCCGTTACCGAGAGCTGGGCAGTCAAATCAGAACACGGGAGGCAAAATGAGGGACGGTTCAGGAAGACATACCGGCAAAGTAGCCAGCATCAGCGAGGTGCACGGCAACCGACTTGGCCAAGATGCTGCCCTTCAGCTTCGCGATCGGCCCCTGCGCCTCAACCTCGATTCCCGAGTACTTGCTCAAGTCGATGACGAATCCAATATCTCCGATCGTCGACCAGTTGCTATGGCCACCTGACTTGGTGACGAACGGCACCGAAGCCTGAACAGCCCAATGGACCTACAACAAACTATGTCAGCGATTGGAGAAAGAGGTTCGAGTAAGCTAATTATAAAATGACTTACCGTCTTCTGTATCTGTTCTTCCGATTCAGGAAGCACAATAGCCGCAGGGATTTGGCGATCAATGTCAGACCATCTCTTGGCGTACTCCTGGAAGCGAGGGTCGGCCGGCTCAGTCAGGACCTCGAGATCCGGCCCAGCATAGCGTTGGAGCTCGCTAAAGAGATGTGGTGAGAGCTTGACTGACATGGTAGTGTTGGTATGAGTACCGCCAGCTGCAGGATGAGGCTTAGGAAATCGTCCGAGACGCTTATAAAAAATCCTACGTCACTGGAATTGGTGACTCGGTCGATGCGAAAGAGGGAGAGTACGTTTCGGCTTATATATACTGGGCGTGAAGATGCAGTTGGTCATAAGGTCCAGTGCTAGGGAAACAAGCTCATTACAAAGCCGAAAGACCGCACGACCCGTCCCGCAGATACACACTTGACTGAACCAACGTCACACGCAGGGAATTCCGCCCCCAGCCTGTCTTTCCGAGCCTTCCGAGGTGAGGCGCTGGCTTCAAATAGCTTTCTGTCATAACGGGCTGGATGTATTCATCTGCAGCTACGGATTCTGACTTCACGTCTTGGACGACAATAAAGAAAATCTTCCAGGTTTCATTGGGACTGGAATCTACTCCGTCGGTCTATGACCCTGCTTTTGGAAAGGCTCGAAACCCCACGCTCAGAGATGTCCGCACAGGAGCAATCAAACAAAGGAGAGCCGCTTTACTAACCTGCAATCATCTCTTTAGACGGGAGGCCTGTGATCAAGAGGTCGACACAGTCCGGGAGAATTAACCTATTCTGGCTCAACCATTTTGAGTACGGTGCAGGAGGGCCTGATCTGTAGCAGAAGGGGGGGTAATGTATTATTCAAGTAGCGGTACATGATGGATCACAGCTCCGAGACACAGCATGATGTTGCATTTGGAACCAACCAGGCTTGTTGCATCCGAACCATGCTAGCTCAGATCGATATTAATGGCCTCAGGGTAGGTTAAGCGCTTCAGCCACACACCACAACATTCGGCTGGGCGCCTGCAGTCAGCTTGTCTAGGATCCAATTAAGCCGCGCCTGCATGCAAGTGTATGAGAGATTTCGCCCCCTCGATCAAACTCACATGGCACAAGACCCGTGGCAGGAATAAGAAACAGCTGAGCGGGGGAAATATATCTGCTGTCCTGTCAGCCTAATATTCTCCAGTAGCAGCAAACCGGCAGCAAACCTTCGGAGGTGTAACAGATCGGCAGAAAGCTCTGCCGATTCAAAATTCGTTTCTCGTCTGCTCGGGCTTTCTCTTTTCTGACGTGCATTCTACTTGCAAACGATTTATCGTCCATCATCATGTCCTACGGTGGCGATGTGAACAGAGGTCCTTTCCTCGACGCCATAGACTGGGTGTTCTGCTCCCTGGCTCTAGGTTTGCTGCATAGCCCCCAGTATCGCACAAGCCCAAGAACAGTCTGACTAATCTGGATGCAGCTTTTGTCGCTCTGCGGCTCATTTCGCAGAACTTGAGAACAGAGAAGGGACGATGGGGAATCGATGAAGCGTTTATTGTTCTTCCTATGGTACGTTTGCACCAGACACGACCATTTTTCTTGTCATTGCCCCACCCATCGCGAACCCCCATCTAACACACTTCATTGCCGAGTATCAGGCCGTCGTACTAGCCAGGTCGATCTATATATCGTACTGCATACACATAGGATTTGGGCAGCACCTCCTTGTCCTTATAGAATCGAATCCGGTCCAAACAATCCAGCTTACTAGACTCTTGGTGATCTTGGAAGCTATCAGTCTTTGGACTTGGGCACTCCCCAAGCTCCCCGTTGCACTTCTGCTCTACCGAGTCTTCGGCACTTACAAGAAAAGGGTTGGCATGGTCCTCTTTTCGCTTGTCGGGTTCCTCTTGGCTATAGTGGTCGTTCAGACGATCGTCACATTTGTTAAATGCACCCCTATCGAGAAGAACTGGAATCCAACCGGGGTAGTTGGGACCTGCTGGAACGAAGCTATATACAATGACATTGGATACTTTGCTGGAGGTAAGGAGCACCTATCCTACCATACATGTTGTATTGCAAGTGAACTCCGACTGACCGTCTCCAATGCAGCCCTTTCTGCAGCTCTCGACTTTGGCTTTGCGATCTATGCAATGACCCAAGTATTTGGTCTCCAAATGGAGCAATCTCGGAAGATCATGATCGCCGTCTCTCTTAGCCTGGGCATACCGTACGATCCCTCTCCTAATTCCCCAAAGGTACAACGGACTGAGCCACCGGACTCTGATTCTGATATATTCATCACAGAGCCGGAGTTGTAACATGTATAAAGCTTTCGACACTAAGTACTTTGAACCTCAGCGACTTGACCTGTAAGTCTCTTTTGTGCTGAACACAGCTTGTCTTGGAGATGACCAAGTTGACCTGACAAATTCTACGTTAGATACGACTGTTTCTCTTGAAGTCTGGAACAGCGTGGAAAGCTGCGCTCTGATCGTTGCCGCTTCTGTTCCCGCCGTCCGTCCATTGTTCATGATGATGGGGAAAAGGATCAAAGACTGGACATCCCTTGCCAGCAACAGGCAGACCACCGACCACTCAGCAAGAAAGCAGAGCGACTTCAGTGGTCGTACTTCTGCAAGCAAAGGGAAGGCCCAAGTTCAATCCACAGAGTTATCACAGCTTAGCCAAGCGAGATATCAGCCCTTAGAAGATTGATGTGGATAAGATGATGCTCCATAGTAATGTAGTAAATGAAACACAAATGGAACTGTAAGAATATCCTTATACTAAGCTGTCAACTTTCCATGGCGTGCGAGTGAATGTCTTGAAAAACGCAATAGTCTTGAAGATTTTGAAATAATATCTAAGCTTTACATTAACAAAAGCGGTGGCAGATACAGGCTCTACAATAATGAAACAATCATTCAATAGTGATACAAGGTTTTACTAACAGTAGCTCTTTTCAAACATATATTAAATGAATATTTAGATTGGAAGTTAGATGTCAGACATAACGACTTCCCAAAATATAATGATTATATGATGTTGGGTGCCTTAAGAGCCACTTGAAACAACCGAGATGGCCTTATTATCAAAAGACTGACTGTGCTTGGGAAACAAGAGAACGACCAACAATATTCTGGTAAATATCAGCATAATAGACTAAGAAGCTATAAGGTGTGAGTTGTAGATTTAATCAGGTAGCATTGCCAGCGCATGTCATGGACTTTGCTCCGACAGACAACAAGGCCGGTAGACCTTGTGTATTGTCCCATCGTTTTATTTGACGAGGACGTGCCTACGCTCTACGACAAAAGAGACGAGCGAGCATTTATTTGAGTCCAGATAGTCAATCGCTGTTTGCTCACATTTCCATGATTGGATTGATTATAACTATTTCAAGATTCTGGGATCCCTTGAGCCCGCCATGAAAGAAAGGCACTTGACCATATTGATCAGTGTGGTACTGTTTTCTATTATATTATTAACTAGTTAGTAACTTTGAAAGATCCATAGCTAAGTACTTAAGATGTAATGGGATTTGAGACCTTCACAGGGAATGACTTGATGTAGAACTCAGGGCCAGGCATGTGAGCCATGGCAGCCAAGCGTCATCGAAGTCAAGGATGATTTCAATAGACAGCAATGTGGATTCTAATGCTACGTGTACTATTAATGTCAATCACTAAATAAAACCATCACGGAATCTAAGTCCATTTGCCTGCGGCAGGCATGAAAGAATAGACTGTAACTTCCCCAAAACAACGGCTTGATCGGCCGCACTCGCGTCACTCTTGTCCGTGGCATTACCAACACTGATGCTCGCATAGCAACCGGGGAAGTCTACCACCAAGGTCTCCACTGGTAAACGTCGAGACCCGCACGTTTCGACGTCATCCGGTGCGAGCAGTGTCGCCGTGTTGACCCGCGACAAGACGAAGCTGATATCTCCTGCAGAGGAGCACTGCAGGGCGTTGGCGGAGGGATAGTTCACATTAAGCCAGATCTCGTCTGGAAGGTAAGGTTTCCCGGAAGCGACGAGTGTCTGCGTGACGTTGGTGGACAGGGTGGCGTAGACGGACTGGTATGTCTGTGTGGTGGTTGTCCATGCGACTTGGGTTCCCGTAGAGCCGCTGAATGCTATAGCAGGAGTCCCTTCGAGGGCGGCTTCAGTCGCTGCACCGACAGTGCCAGAGATCAGAACACTCAGCCCAGTATTATCTATAGTATTAATTATAGTATTAGCTCATGCAGTACTCGAAAAGCTCTGCGTAATTACCGACCTCCCACGTTGAATCCCGCCACGGCGAGGTCGGGTGGCCCACCAAAGAACTCCTGCGAAATGTTTTGGATGCCATAGAGCATGGCCGTGGCGGGGTATGAGTTTACGTAGTTGAACTGAGGCATCGAGCTGTTGGAACCGACAGCAGGACCCCCAGGAGGACAGCTGGCGAACTCGCAACCATCCGTCACTTCAGTCGGTGGCGCGTTGTCTGAGCCCGCGCCTGACTCGTCCTCGGCTGGTGCAGAAATCACCACGCTCTCTCCAGCGGCTGTGAGTGCGTCATAAAGGACGCGGATATTCTTCTCCGCCCAACCATCGTCGTTGGACAGTACAATATTTACAGCGTGTGCAGTGAGCGGAAGCGTGGCCCCAAAGAGAGTACGGAGATGCATGTCGAAGAGAGACAAGAGAGAACTTTCTGTGAGGGTAAAGGAGACAGGTGACCAATCCACTAGATAGTTGAATGCAGGTCAAGTTAGGAAGAAAGAATGTATGCAGAAAGTAAGAGAGGCATCCTGCTAATTTCAAGGAAGTCTTGAGGCACCCAAAGACGGACTCATAATTCACCATATCGACAACCAAACGCTACGACAGTCGCCTCGATTGATGCGTCGCCACACTCGCCACGTGCGTAAGTTCCCGTCACAATCCGCGCCTGCATAAAATATGTGCTCGGGCGAGTGCTTTGCGAGGTTGCATTACCGCCCCTCACCTGCAGCCAGGACAGGAACGCTCGTTTCGGTACCTGACCACCGCTAATCTCCCCGGAACCAGGTACTACAGACCCGTTTTCGAGTCGGCGATCGGCATCCCTTGACCGTGATTGCGTGAATTATGCAGTTCGTGTCCACAAAGTCTTTCTAGGTGGTAGAGGGGCAAGAAGAGACGAACGGGGGCGAGGATGCCACACGTCTCTCTTGATTTATACACTGAGAAGGATGTCCTTTGTTGTACCAAGCCAGCGTTCCATGATTTAGCAACTGATTATATGTATTTGTGCCAATTAGCATTGGGCGAATTTGAAGGTCAAACCGTACTCATATGTAAAGTCTTTGTGATATGAGTGACGAAGCGCTATGCTTGCAGATAAGTCGACTGTGGCCATCTGGTATATTTTCTCTCGAAACAACTATGACTGCGTGCTATCTATATTCGATAAGGCAGAATATAGTGACACTCGAATCGTCTATTAGTGTCGTCCTACCTATTGACCACTATAAGAATGGTAGCCATGGTTTGTCTGAGCATGCCTCTTGCGTTGAGAAATAATTAGTCGCCATCTGCACTCTGTTACATACCAGTGTTTCCATATGAAATTCCCAGCATAAAAAATACAAAGTACAAAAAGAACGGGTACATGTTCAAATTTAGTTCGCAATCGATTGTCCCAAACCCCGCGCCTGCTGAAGAATCCATTCTTTTGCTGTGATTTCCTCCTCAACCTCGTCAGGTCCCAGCTTCGGGAGGCCCGTCGCCTTCAGCCTCTTTAGGACCACCTGATTTTCCGGCCTCACAAAGTACACAATGCTATACCGTTCAAACTTGCCCTGCTCGCCCGGTGCAGGCACCACCCTGTGCCTCCCAGAGCAGAGGACGCCGCCCGTCCACTTGACAGTCGCATCCCCCAGGTTGACGATAGCATGGTTCGGCGGCGGTGGTTCCACCCACAGCCACCTCGGCTGCTCAGCTGACCCGGCCGAGCTGGTGGCGGCGGTGCTGTGCGGGTCGACGATGTTCTCGAAGTTGCCACGCGAGGGGTCCGACCAGACCTGCAGCCCGCCCAGCCAGTTAAACAGGATCGTGATGGTCCCGAAGTCGCTATGACCAGGTGTCTGAATTTCAGGGAGCTCTGCTGTCCTCCTGGGTGGGCCGTGGGTCAGGCGGACGTGGTCGCCTGATTCCTCGGTGATGCGGTGGTACGTCTCCAGTGCGTCAGGCGGGAGGCCGAGCCTGGCGGCGAGGATGGACATGATCTTCAAGCCGGTACCATGGGCGTTGCGCATATATCTGGCGATCATGGGCTTCTGGTCAAGGACGAGCTGAGGTAGTGGCCAGCGGTCCGTGTTCTCGAGGATGGCGTCCTTGGAGATGTTAAAGAAACCTGCTGTGTCTGGTGTGCCCTTGACATCTGTCTTGGTGGCACCAACCGCCTTGAACCTAGGGGAAAGTGTGTCAGTAATTCGATATGCTCTCTGTTTCGCTACCAGAGTGACTGGAGTTAGTTACCCAAAGATGGAGTCCTTCATAGGATACTTCTCCTTCTCTTCCTGTGGCAGCTTGTGGACCTTCTCTGCCAGCCTGACCAGGTCATCAGCGTCCTGCTGCATTGAGCCCTTGGAACTGCCATTGAGATCGAGGTAGAAGAAACCTCTCTCCCTGCATGTCTCGAAAAGACGGTCCTCGAGACTCTTGTCTCCCGCCTCGAGCTGGGCAAGCGAAAAGGTCTCCAGCTTCACACTCGGCACATCCTTGGGGAAAGGCGGATATGTAGTATGGTCGAAGTGATCCCCGTTTGCCACGTTCGAGGCCATCGTGCGTGTGATGAGAAAGGATCTTCGTTCAGAGAACCAGAGGGGCAGGTGACGGTTGCTAAGGTGCGTATGCGGATGCTTCCGTAGTACCAGACACGTAGAGACTTGAATAAAGACTATTGAGCCATCTCATGAATACATTTACAAATACGAAAGAGTATTCAAATTGACATTTAAGACGAAGAGAAACCTTAGGGGATGTATTTAGACGTTTGAAAACACAACGCAATGACAAACGTCTGTCTCTCTGTCACAGATAAATTTAATACCACGGCTCAGGCCCCGAGCGATCAAAATGGGCCCTGGATGCGGGGGAAGGGAGCACATGATGTCAACCTAGCCACTTCAGCAGACGGTAATATGTTCGGCTTGGGGTGTGAGGAGACGCGCGAAGATGCGGAGCAGATGGACACACGGTTTCCAGACAATGTGTCCTCCTATGCTTCAATTGATATGTTTAGCATGTGATTAAAAATTGTCTGGTGTTCATCATAATTTCAAATGTAACCCATCGTGGTGTTTTCAATAAGATCGACGTTTTGTTCAACAATCCACCCTTTAATTTTCCCGGGCAGATTGTCGAACAGCACTTTTACAATACGTGCATAATTACATTCACATTATTCCATTATAACTAAAACCCAATGGCTCATTTCAAGCTATAAGTCAGAAGAACATTGCAACAGGTCGTTAGTATGTGATTTCATGACTGCCCACGAGGTGGACGGAGTGGTTCTACTTCAAAGATTCTACAACAATGAACCGCTTGTACATTGCGGATATTGCGGGTAATTACGGCCCTCAAAGCCGTACTCTAGTCAAGAATCAACTGCCAACCTCCACTACGCACGACCACCCGGAGACTGACCGGCTGATAAGAAGTGCGGTGAGGAACGCTTGAGGAATCATTAAAAGAGGAGACTACTAAAGACATTAGAGCGGGTCAGCGTGCCATCCGCTGCGATCCGATGTCGTCGATAGAAGATTTTTCCCACTGCAGTGTACATTTATTAGTAATTGCAACGTTTTTCAAGGGCGCAAAGTGCATCCACGCAGGTGGCAATAAAGCTTCACCGTTGTCGTTCTAATAATCATCAATTCGTTATTTCCGTCAGCACGCCCAACTCTGCTGGATAGAGTGAGAATCAGAGAGTGAAAAAGTACTGCAACAGGCAAGAGGAGAGAGTATACTACTTTTTCACAAGGTTCAAACTTGCCAGCACAACCTACTCTCTTCAGCCCCGGCAACGTATTCAGTAACTCACTCAAGACGTCCATCACGATGCAGTCCCTGCGACAGTCGAGACATATCCTGCGTGCAGTCAAGGTCCAAATCGAGCGTGACGCAGAGACGGCCAAACGGAGGACCCGCGTCATCCAGGAAGGCGACGATGCTGCTGAGGCTGCAGCAGAATCACAACAGCAGGTCGATGTGGAGAAGGCCGAGGGAGATGCACAACGACTGAACTCATCAGAAGATGCCGGCAGCGTCGTGTCAAGAACGAGAAGCAACAGCCGCACTAGCAGCACTATCAGCAGTACTTCCAGTAACCAGGATTCGGAGCCCACTTCGACCGCAGCACACAGAATCCCGACGACAGCAACGCAGTACTCAGCCCGTGCAGCCCTGGGCCACTCACTGACGGGCGTCCACGCCAGAGATCGGAGGACGCATGAGGGAAAAGGCGAGAAAGTCTTCGTGGTCGGCTGGGAAGGGCACGACGACCCTCTCAACCCGCGCAACTGGCCACTCAGCCGCCGCATCAGCTGCACACTACAGATCTCGCTCATCGCCGCCGGGGTGGGCGCTGCCTCGGGCATTGACGCCACCGTCCTACCACAAGCTGCGGCGTCCCTGGGTGTGAGTGAGGTGGCCGAGTCGCTGGATACAGGGCTGTACCTCGTCGGAATGGGCCTTGGCTCACTGGTCGCGGGTCCTTTCTCCGAGACGTTTGGACGGAATGCTGTGTACATCGGGTCCATGGCTGTCTTCATGGTCTGGATTATGGCCTCTGGCCTTGCGCCTAACTTTGGCGCGCAGGTTGCATTCCGCCTCTTGGCTGGGTGCTCAGCCTCGACGCCCCTCGTCTGCTCCGGCGGTTCGGTAGCAGACATGTTCGATAGTATCGAGAAGACCTGGGCATTTCCCATGTATGCTATCGCCGCCTTCGGTGGGCCTATGCTCGGTGCCGTTATGGGTGCATATATCGGGCCCTCGATGGCCGTCAGCTGGCGGTGGACAGAGTGGACGATGCTGATGCTCTCCGGGGTCATCGTCCTGTTGGTCTTTCTGTTGATGCCCGAGACGTACTCGCCCCTGCTTCTGCGGTGGAAGGCGAAGCACTTGCGGCGTGTCACCGGAGACAATCGCTTCCGCTCCGAGCACGAGATCATCAAGTCGACACTCTTCAGCCGGCTGAAGGTGAGCATGACGAGACCTTTTCTCATGTTCACCGAGCCTATTATCCTCTTCATGTGTCTTTACCTGTCGGTTGTGTATATTGTCCTCTTCACATTTCTGGTGGGCTGGCCGTACATCTTTCAAGATACGTATCGAATCTCCCAGGGACTCGGCAACATCTTATTCCTGGCCATGTTCATAGGCGTGTGGTTCAACCTTCTGCTTGTACCTGTTGTGTACCGCATGACGACAAAGCAGATCAAGCTAGCGCAGAGCCAAGGCGAGGGTCAACACTTTAATCCAGAGATTCGACTCTGGTACGCCATGCTCGGCCCGGCTGTTGCGATCCCCATGTCACTCTTCTGGATGGGCTGGACAACATCACCGAACATCAGCATCTGGTCGCCCATCCTAGCCGCAGGCCTCTTTGGTTTTGGCGTCACCGGCGTCTTCATATGTGCATACATGTACGTGATCGACAGCTACGAGATCTACAGTGCCTCGGCCCTGACTTTTACCGCGCTGGTAAGGTATATCATTGCTGGTGGGATGACGGTCGTGGGGATTCCCTTTTACGAGAACATGGGCGTCCACTATACGCTCACGATACTGGCTTGTATATCTTGTGTGCTCGTTGTTGTGCCGTACTCACTTTACAGATGGGGCCACCTGCTGAGGAAACGAAGCAAGTATGCCGTGTCTCGTGAGATCTGAAGGAGAGAGGAAAAGAGAGAGAGAGGAAGCCTGTTGCACAAACTCAAAGTTATGACTTTTCTCTAAGACATGGATTGAACAACCAATCTAGATCATTTACTATAGTGGTTAGAGTATAGACCATAGAATAAAAAACGACGATACCCCCTTTCCTTCTCTGCCCAAGCGTTTTCCAGCGCTTGCCCCCACATCCCAATGATATTAATACCCATAAATCATTTCCCACCCTGAACGCCATCTCCAGGTCTAGCCTTTGGAAGAACTATTTATTGCCACAGACACCAGGTATGATGTATCAAACACAATTTCTACAGCGTCAAGGCAACGGCCCCAACAGCGATAAGCAGAGTCTCGGTCCACCCAAGGTTCGCAAATGCGATCATGTGTCGAGCACCGCTGCTCGAAGAAGAAGACTGTGTAGAATTACCATTATTAGCTGCTGCTGTCCCATCCTCACTCGTGGTGGTCACGCTGCTGGAAGAAGTGCTCACAGAGCTGCTGCTACTGCTGCCACCGCTGCCACTATCGCCGCTACTGGTGCTGCTGACAGCCCGCGAAGGCGTGACAACCTTAGCCTGGCCCGAAAAATCGCAAGCAGTGCTGGCCTTGTTCTGGTTCGTGTAGTATTGGTTCATGGCGTTGGTCAGCTGCTGCGTCGTGTTGCACATGACAAAAGCACCATACGTCCCGCTCGTGGCGTTGGACGTGATGCCGGTGCATGCGCTTGCATCCAGCCCGCAGATTGTGCCAAACAGCGAGGCCATCTTATCCGGGTCGCTGGCCACATCCTCGGTCGGGACACAGGCAGACTCGGCGACCATGTCCTCACAGGCGGTCACGTTGGGCGTCGGGGGGAGAGCCTCGGCGGAGAGCCAAAGGTCTGCCTGGACAGCTGGGCAGGCGCGTGGTACGTTGGAAGGGGTGTAGGAGTTCATGTCGATCCCCGTGCTTGTGGCGTTGGCGTCGACCTCCTGGATTGCGGTGGCCAGCGTGTTGAAGTCCTTCAGCGGGGTGACGTCGCTGCCAGACAGCGAGACGAGACCTAGATGGCAAAATCAGCATGATGGAGTCCCAAGATAAATACCAGGCAGAGAAGGGTACAAAACAGAAGAAGAAGAAAGGAAGCATCGTTCCCCGCTGAAGAACATACCAAAGTCATTCTGTTCCTCAAAATATTCATACACAATACCACCACTCCAGACCGTATTCATCAACGAGCTGTATAAGACGCCCGTCTCCTGCCAGACGCGCGCCTCGGCCCCTCCCGGGTTATTACATCCGTACTCGGAGAAGAAGGCAGGCACAGAGTAGTTGGCAAACGCCTCTGTACGTTCCTGGTACCCGCTGGCCTGGAACGTGCTCTGGCCGCACCACTCGTAGATGTTGTAGCCCCAGAAGTCAACGGCGGCAGACTGGTCCTCGCCGCAATTGAAGTAGCTGGCGAGGTTGTCACGGGTCTCTGCATCGTCGTTGGTGGCGTAGCCCACACCGACCCAGCGGCCGAGGTTCTTGGATTGTATGTAAGACTTGCTGTCGCGGACGGCGGCCTTGACGAATGCTGATGAGGCGCTGTTGGTCTTGTTGTTGGTGACCTCGTTGCCAGCAAAGAAGCCGATAGTGTTCTGATACTGGGCCAGATTGTCGATAACACCTTGGTACCGTGCAAAGAGGTCCGTCGTCCAGGCAGGGGTGTCTCTGTTGATGGACTCGCCGGGAACGCTCAGGTCGGCAATCACGTAGATCCCTGCGGCGTCGAGGGCGTTCATGCACGCCGAGTGGTCCTGTGTAGGGTCAACGGCATAGACACGGATTGTGTTAGTGCCCAGCTGCTGGAGCATGGGAATGTCTCTTTGGCAGCTTGCTGCGTCTGCGAGTGAGTCGATGAAGGTTGCATCTGTCGTCTCTGCTGCTCCTCCTGGAGCGATACCCTGCTGGTAGGCAACGCCTTTGAGGAAGAACTGTGTGCCATTCGAAGAGTAAAATAGATATTGCCCCTACAAAAGGTAATTTAAAAATCATCAGCTCCTTTGTTGTTCTAGTTCATTGGTCGCCGTGGTTATCATATTCAAGTGTCCTGCGACTGACCTTTGAGGTGATAGGGTCTACCGCTGCAGCCTCCCTTGCCAGAAATGCCGTGGCGAGCACCGTGGATATTCTCTGGAGAGCCATATTATCGTAGTGTAATCAAGAGAAGAGCGGTCGTTCACCGGCCGGCTGGTGCTTGGAGGTAGTCTCGAAAATTGGTCGCCTGGACAAGTGTTGAGAAGATAGAATGAGAAGGCCACGCCAGCGGACACTGAAAGAAAGAATGGCAGCTCGCAGCCAGAGATACAATTAATTCAAAACCAGGAATGAATGACGAAGGAATACACGCTTCTCTGCGCTTGTTGAATCATCCAATCCAGACCACGATATTGAATGAACGAAGGCAAAAAAAGGAAAAGAAACAGAGTTGCAAAACAAGATGGAGGTGAGTTCATCTTGGCACCTAAATTCATTCGCAAGTGCTGATCTATTCGGCACATCATCAAGTTCATTTCCCAATCGAATATCAGCATGAGGCACTGCGCCCCCTTGAGACTGTGGCAGACTAGGAATACAAGACAAGACCTGATACACGATGCTCGAGTACGCTGGGGTGAGGCTGAAACACATACCCAGGTAGCGCTGCCGGATATCCGCACATCCAGCAGGTAACCTTAAACCTTAGATGGAGATCAGCATGGGTCTTTACTTGGGCAGCAGTTTCAGGGGGCCCAGACGGGTTCAAGAAGATACCAGTCATGGCCCCGCAGCTGCCACAAGCTTGGTATTGAAATCTTTATTGCGGATAAAAATCTCAGACACTCCCTCTTCTCCTACAGCCAGAGAGTTCGAGCCCTGTGGAGGTGAGGGTTGAAGTTGGTTGCCCTCTGCCAGCACAGATGGATCAGCCATAGAGGGCATTCAGGGGCCTGTCAACTCAAGAATTGTGGCGCTCCGATGGTCTGAACTGTGTATAAATACTTGTCTATAAGCTAACGTTCACCTCAAACTTAACTGATATGTTCAAGTGTGCCTCAATTTTGATTTTCCTGAATCTTTGTAGGTATTTTCGAGATCCAATAGTCCCGTACTACTGGGCTCTGGAGCCAGTGGGTCTTGGGCGAGACCAGATGTTCTCAAAATAACATGCTGTGGCGGCTTTACACGTCCTAAATAAAACACCCATGGTTGAAAATGTAATCCAGTGCTGAAAAGCAGAGTCAGGAAGCGATTTTGAAACTCGTAATGAAGGGCTACTCAGCGAGTAAACATGAAGTATTTATGGGATGTGAAGAGCCAGCTCCAGGCGTGAATTCACATGGCCTAAATATTGGCCATTTTTACCTGCAGTTTGCAGTCTAGGGCACCCTTTGAGGGGACACAGAGCTGATCGGTAAGTCCTGGCTGGCAGTGAGTTTGCAAGCCAGCGCCCGACCCGCCCGAACCTCCTTCGGCTCCCAACTTGAGATCAACAGCCGAGTTGACCGTTACAACCTGCGAACCCCAAATGATGATATATCACATCCCGCACCAGGTGACTTCGTCTACGCGGCGTCTACGCGGATTCTCGATTCCCATGCGTTTGAGTGAGTGGCGCCACTCATTATAGTAATTTGCGCCTGTTGCAATCTTCCTCCTCTGGCCATGAATCAGTGTCTCACATGATCAAGCTCCACCCTTCCGCCCTCTTTTCGATGGTGCGCCCCTCAAGTCGGAAGTCGGCCATCTTCCTCAATGGGAAGGTGGATGCGTTTTGGACGACGGCCTGCAGCTCTGTTCTGCCGGAATCAACTGAGTGACTTGGCTCAGTAGCTCATGACCACTTCACTGGGAATCTTTCATCGTTGGCTACAGTTGTGAAGGGACAATATACAAATCACCAAGGATTATAAATCTAGCAACCCTCCTCACGGTGTGAACCAAGGCACCGAGCTTCCAAGAATGGTTCTCAAGCCAGCTCAAGCCGGGCAGAACTCTTCCCCTCCCCAGAGATTCGGAACCACACCAACCACCACCGCCACCATGGCCGCCCCCTCCAAGACACCCAACATCATCTTCATCATGGCCGATGACCATGCATCCAAGGCCATCAGCTGCTACGGAGCCGGCATCAACCACACACCCAACATCGACCGCCTGGCCAACGAAGGGATGAAGTTCAACCACTGCTACGTGACCAACTCGATCTGCACGCCCTCGCGCGCGGCCATCTTGACGGGGACACACAACCACGTCAACGGAGTCATGACGCTGTCATCCAAAATCAACAAGCTGGCGCCCAACGTAGCCAAGCAGCTGCGTTCGGGTGGGTACCAGACGGCCATGATTGGCAAGTGGCACCTTGGCGAAGGGGTTGAGCATGAGCCGAGCGGGTTCGACTACTGGAGCGTGGTGCCAGGTCAGGGTGCGTACTGGGACCCGACGTTCCTGGAGCCAGAGGGCAAAGAAGTGGAGGTGGAGGGCTACGTGACGGACATCATCACGGACAAGACGCTCAAATTCATTCGTGAGCGCGACCAAGAAAAGCCCTTCTTTGTCATGTGCCACCACAAGGCGCCGCATCGGTCGTGGGAGTGCCACGACAGGCACAAGCACCTCTACACCGACAGGATCAAAGTGCCTGAGACATACAACGACGATTACAAGAATAGGGCGCGCGCGGCCAAGGCGGCCAAGATGCGCGTCGCAGAGGACATGACCTACTTCGACCTGGGGCTGGCCCAGCCTGATGGTGGCAAGGTCGTGGGTGAAGCCATCTTCTTGGCCATGGGTTTTTCCCAGCGCAAGATCCCTGCGCCGTCGGATGATGAGTTGAAGAACTTCAAGCTCGTCGATGTGGAGGAGGGGACCGTTTTCAGGTTCAAGACGTCAGCCGAGCTGGCCGACTTCAAGTTCCAGCGCTACATGCAGAGATATCTTCGGACGATCCAGTCGATCGACGACAGCGTGGGGACAATCCTGGATTTCCTAAAAGAGGAGGGCATCGACGAGAACACCATCGTCATCTACACGTCCGACCAGGGGTTCTTCCTGGGCGAGCACGGCTGGTTCGACAAGCGCTTCATGTACGAAGAGTCTTTCCAGATGCCTTTTCTAATCCGCTACCCCCCGGAGATCAAGGCCGGAACAGTGTGCAACGACATCATCTGCAACGTCGACTTCGCCCCCCTGTTTCTCGATTTCGCCAGCCTGAAAGTGCCCACCTACATGCAGGGCGTCTCGTTCCGGAGCCTTCTCCACGACAAGACACCCGAGGACTGGCAGCAGGTGGCATACCACCGCTACTGGATGAATAATGACTGGACCCACCACGCGAGGGCACACTACGGCGTGCGAGATCAGAGATACAAGCTGATATACTGGTACAACCAGGCGCTGGGGGTGCCTGGGGCCGAAGATCCGTTTGATGACGATGCGGACAGGGAGTGGGAGCTGTTTGACTGCCAGGAGGACCCGCTGGAGCTGTTTAATGTGTACAATGATCCCAAGTATCAGGACACCGTCAAGCGGATGATGGTGCTGTTGGAGACGAAGATGGCCGAGATTGGGGATGAGCCTGTTCATGACAGCGCCACCGTGCAAGCCTCGTTCAGCCTCGCCAAGTAGACAGTAGTTACAGTGTCTGTTTACTCATATCCAATGTATACTGTACTGCTGACTATCCATCAAGGTTACTCTCCACCACTCCTCGCGACCTCTGCTGATGTCTAGGCCAACTTATATTGATATTTGAAGTACACGTCATGGTGGAAAGATTGCTTCGTAATGTCTTACCAAAGTGTCGTCTCAGGAGCAAATAATTAGAAACAGTCAATGTCGTGATACATGGATTTTCTGCACAATTCCCATATCTCTTTTTACCCCTCCAATTTTCCCACCTGGTTGTTCTAATTCCGCCTATCTCGGATTTTCTCAGGTGGTCTCTTAGTCCCAACGTCGCCATATCAAGAAAGAGGCCGACATCCGGAACTGCATATCCGAAGTGTGGGGCACTTGGCCGAGAACTTTGCATATCGTCAGTGGCCCACCTCATGACGAAGGCGGGTCCCGAGGACCTATGAATGGCCATTGGGGATCTTAGGAGGGGAGAAGATTGGCAAGCCGAAGTCTGTCTAAATGATACTACCATACATAGCGTACGTTGCGAGGGCGAGAGAGACAGGGAGGGAGAAAAGGGGGGACTGATGGAGCTTAGCAGCATACCATGGGGGCCAACACACCAGGGTTCGAGACGTGATGTGCTTTTAGGAGGCATGACACAAGCTGGGCCAACGGTCATCACGATGCAGCCAAGTTGTCATTTGTCGTTTTTTTTTTTGTTCCTTTTTTGTTTTTTTGTTTTTTTTGAGAGTGGTTCCTGGTCGGTACTTATTATGGGTATTGTACTATTGGGGTTTGTATACTTCCTCCCCTTCATTAAATGCATGCATGCAGATTTTGCACGAATGTACACAACAATAAGACAATGTCTGCTGACCCCCATCTACAAACCCAAACCAATATATCCCCCCCCCCCCAAATAAAAGAACCGGTCACGTAATCTCCCCTCCCAGTGTCGAAGTGCCCTCCCACCTCTGAAGCCACGGAAAGGAAAAGGATGGCGTCCTGGGTAGCCCCCCTCCACCAGTAGCACCAGCAGAAGTCGGGGCTCGCCTCAGATCAGCGTCCCATCCATCGTCCAGGTCACCATTGCACGGCCAACGGAATTGCCATAGGTCGCTCTCATACGGCGTCTGCCCCTGCTCGGTAGTAATGGTGGTTCTCTGGGCATCACTGCTGGCATAACCTGATGTGCTTTGAGGCCCAGACGGGCTGGACGCGCCAGGCGACACAGCCCACTGGTTGGCATCGCTTGCCCTGCGCTCCTCTCCTCCTCTTCCACTACTGCCAGCTTCTTCCTCATCTGTGAAATCTGCCTGTCGTAGAAGGCTGTGGATCGCCAACCTCTGCCTCACCCTTGCCGCAGCCGAGAGTCCTGCAGCAGGGTCCTTTGCGCCCTTGGTGGGTGTCGGTGGCCCAGGCGAGGCGAGCCTGCTTGGTGTTGTAGTGGCGCTCCTGCTGGAGAAGACCGTGATGGACCTCCTCATCTCCTCCAGAATGGGCCTGACCAGCTTCGAAGTAGGGAAGAATCGCCGCAGACTGGCCATGCACAGCTCGGCGCGGCTCAGCACCCACTCTTCACTCGGGCGCGTGGTCAGGCGGCTGAACTGGGAGATGAAGAGGAGGACGCGCACGGCGTGGTATCCACAGATGGCCGTGTCGAATTCCAAGAGCTGTGCGCGCTGGCTCTGCTGGTTGAGCGTGGCGAGGATGTCGACGATAGCCGTTGCGTGTTGTAGACAGAGCCGTTCTGCCTTGGCGAGCAGGTTTTGGTCCATGGCGTCGAGGATCACAGCAGGTGCGGCCTCGCGATAGCCTCTGAGCAGAATGCGGTAGAGATCGCAGTAACACTGGTGAAAAGACAGGTGGACGAGGATGCGTCTTGCAAGCCACGGCGTCCCAACGAGTTGCGAGATGTGGTCTGCGGTCAGCGCAGGACCACCCAGGAGATCGTTGCCGACACGCTCGAGGTGCTGTTCGAAGTCGCGCATAACCGAAGCCATCTGGGGGAAGCTTGCATCGTAAACGGATAGTGACCTAGTCAGCTTCACGACGTCCCGTCGCAACATCTCGATCTTGACGCATAAATGATATGCTCCGTAGTCAGACGAGCGCAGGTCTCTCTCAATTGCCACAATGCCAGGTCCAGTTCCCGTCTCTCCCGAGTAAGTAGTGCTGCTGAACTGCTCCTCGGGACATGGCAGTTCCAAATAAATACTGTCCACGGGACACAACTCGAACTCTGGTAAACCCATGCAGAAATACCGCTCGACCAGTTTTAGGCTCCACATCAGACGCCGCCTGGTCTCCTGCGAAATCCTAGCCTCATTGTCCTGTAATGCCGCCGCGCGTTCGCAGTTCAGCCTCATGGCTGCTGCCGCCCTTGCTGCGATCGAGGAGAGCATAAAGGCCCGTTGGTACGCGCCCGTCTCCACACGGTAGAGGACGGCGAGGAGCAGGGCCTGCAGGCGTGCGAGGGTGGGCGACTCGAGGTGTTTCCATATCGACTCCTCGGTGCGCTGGATCCAGTCCAGCTCGAGATCGCTGCGGGCTTGTGATGGGCCCTTGTGGTGACTGGCGACAGCCGAGATGGCGTAGGCCAGACATGTGTCCAGGTTGCCCTCGCTGCAGAGCCTGATGATGGTCGAGGGGTGTAAGAATGCGTAGGATGGGAGAGGATATATATTGTTGAAGTAGAATTCCACGAGGACTTGGATGTCGGGTGGTAAAAGGTGAAGACCGCCGCCACCGCCACCACTATTCATACTACCACCAGCCTCGGTCTGGAGGGAGAGGACGGGCTCTGAGCTCGTAGTCGCTGGCGACGTCGGTGAGGTTGCTGAGGTGTCGTCCGCGCCTGAAGTCTCGTCAACCTGGCTCGAGAACGTCGCTTCTGTCGGTGTGCCTGCAGCGCTACCCGTGGCAGCTCGACTGGTCCGTCTCCCATCGGCGCCATAAACACAAGGGAGGCATCTCTTCCTGCAGGCCAGACACGGCGCGCCTCCAGAGCAGCGCACCTTTTGTTGTCTGCAGTTGGCGCACGCCTTGCTGTTCCTCCTCCTCTCCACGATCCTCCCTGCCTCGAGGGCCGGGCTCGGCAGGGAGGTGCTGCTGTCTGCAAATCCATAGACTGTCGTCGGCGTGGTAGGCTCGCCCACGACAAAAGAGCAGGCGAATTTTAACCTCTCGCAGTCGCCACAACCTTTGTCGCCATGTCGTCCGTCGCACCGAACCTTGCGAAATCTACACTGCTTGCACGTCTCCTTTGCTGGCCGACCAGAGGCGCTGAAGGTTGACACGAATTGCTCCATCGTAAGAAGAGGTCGCACGGCGATTCCATGTCCGGATACGGATGTCGGCGTGTTTCGCTTGGCTGTATCTTGCTCTCTATGTCCTTCCAAATATCAAGCCAAGATCCTGCGTTACATAAAAAAATAAAAATAAAAAAAGGAACAATTCCGCGGCAACAAGAACACAAAACGTGGCGAAAGAGTAGGGATTTGGGAACATGAGGCTGAAATGGCCTCGCGACCCGCTCGAGAAGGGCCAAAAGTGAGCGAGGGTCGAAATAGAGTTACCAAAGGGACCACCGCTATTGTGCATATCTCCGCCAGCCCAAGTGTGTCTTGTTCCCTCTTCCCCTATTGAGGCTGGCGGAACAGGTGGGCCCCGCAGTTGGCGCATGATACCATCGCAAGCGACAATTGCGTGTTTGACGCCTCCGATCCTACTAATGAGACACATCCCAATATAGAGAAGATTAGAGTCCCCTCCAAAATCCATCGTTGCAAGTCTGGTGGTCTGCTTGCTGCTGCTGCTGCTTTCTTCTTCTGCATGGATATGAAGTCAAGTCTTGATTATATCAAAGGTGTTTTCTCTCTCGGGGTTTGACAAATAAAATGGATCGACCCCGTTCATTCTTCGACGTCTACTCACTACAAGTACCCACTGGAGGAACTACAAGCTACCACCCTTCAGTATTCAGGGCCGGAGAACCTGTCCGAACAAGCGTACAAACCATTCACTCACTGTAATGCCAAGATTAGATCCGCCACTGGTCACTGACGTGCTTGGTTTGCTATGCTGCTGTCGCAATCAAAAAATAAAAATCATAAAAATACCAGGGTCACCGCAATATCCTAGATAGGCCGGAGAAAGGACCACCAATCAAGCCGCTCACATCAGCTGTTGTGACAATGATGTGCTGTGACGATGTCTCTTCCTGCCTAGGCACGGGATTCCCCGGTTGTTTTGCATTTACCAAGATCATTTCATTACTCTATAGAGGTTGCCCCCCCCCTTTTTTTTTTCCTTCTTCTTCTTCTTCCCCTTCCTTTTGCGTCCATGATTACATATGTAGTAATTATTTATTTCTCCAAGTTTGATCGGTAATTATGGTTCGGCATCTTTGATGCACACCCACGGGACAAGACATGACTCTCAAACATTGGTTCGCGTGGGGGTGGGGGCAATTTTTATATTTATTTCCCATGGGACACTGCTCAGGTGGCCTGGCCTTTGCAGATCTGTCTACCGGTGTTGAACGGTACTAGGCCAGCCAGCTGAGGCGTCATCTGCCCTAGAAAAACGTAAAGTTCAGGGCTGTCATGGAGACGGCCTCGCCTCAAGAAGACACAAGCAGGGCAGGCTACACAACAATCCAGTTCACCGTTGAATGGACCACTCGATTCAACAACTAAATTGTTGGAATACTCATCGGCGTCATCACGTCGCATATGATATGTCAACTGACAATTGGGGCCATGATCTCAACGCCGCCCGTCGTCACATGAATCCTCGTCTTTCTCCCGTATCAACCATTAATTCCCTGAAATTCCCGTGTCGCTATCTGTCGAGGATGCCGATCTCTGAGTGGTCAGATTTGACCGTGCGCAGACGAACCCGTCCATCAGGACACCCGGATAACAGAGCCCGGCCTGTTGTTGTCCCTCGGCTTGAGAATTCACGTACCTGCTCCTCAACCCAGTGTCAAGTGTTCTTGATAAATACGCCACATTTTCACGTTCAGTCGTCCTCTCCGCTTTTCTAGCAATGTCCTTCCTGTCCTCCCGTATATAATTACAATGACTAACAAGAAGTCCGTACACCAGATCAGATTTTCGAGATCTTGCTTCATAGATGACCCAAGATCGGAGAGCCATGCATACAAATTGCTATAATCATAAAAAGGCTAGCCTGCACTGCTGCGTAGTAAATGTCAATATTCACTACCTCCCGTAGAAAGGACAAGCTTCTCGCAGTACATATACTGTGCGAATTTGATATAAATAACGAGACTTGGGGCGATTCCTCTTGTTAGCATTCCAGAAGGTCGGCAAATCTGGTTGACCAATTAACGAGGTGTCTACAGCTTTATGGCGAGATTCGTTCGCACGAATGTCCAGTCGACGACGACCGATATCTAGCAAAACAGTCTCCCAAGATAGTCAGATGTGAACACTTACATAAATGATATCACCATACGCCAGGCTGGGGTTTTGTCGAGAATATTACTGGAAATTGCCGGGACGATAATGTTCCTCTAAGCACGTAATTTGTTTCCGCTCGAAGCCTTCAGTAAGATCGACGGACTGTCAGAGGGACCATTCACTCCTAAGCCAAGACTTTCTTCAGTCGACGAAAACACTGCATAACAGAGCAAAAGCCACTTAGGTCTAGCCAGCAATAAACTTTCAGTATTGCTTAAAGCAAGAGGAAATCAATCGAATATCTAGCCTGAGAGATCCTGCCTTAATCATAATTTCATATAATTAATCAAGTACAGCCCTGCTTGAGGCCCATCCATTGTGATGAACCGTGTTAAATGACTCATTTATTACTTAACAATTAATTGTGATATAAGAACTGAACCAGTAATTTTCAGCCGTTGAATCAATAAGTTTGCTTAGTAAATATGATAAAAAGTGTTAATTTGGCTGTATCACTTAGTTATAATTTAGAAGGTCATAGGATTATCAGGAAGCTTCTTTGAATTATCCCTTATGAGATGTCACTGTATATGGGTTTGCACCTCGCGACAATGAATCTCTTTATTTAGGGGACTACTTGGATGAAAACAAGCTGCTCATATAACTGCTTAATAACCTCCAAACTTCGTTTCTTCAAAGAATGGACAATACCATTGAACCTTGACACCCTCATCTCAACCACTGCTGAAGAAATCCACCAGTTCACTGTTCATGCCCTCTGTGTTGCCTGTCCTACCCTTTTGCAGAATAGAAAGAGCGTCTCTAATTGGAACTCTCACAGAATCTACGCCAACAACATCAAGCCCAAGCAATTCCTCCGAGGATATGCCCCAGACGTTGCCATCCCAACGGCGTCTGGCCAACAGTACCCCCGTCTCCATAATTATTTCCCTGTCAACACATATGAAGAAAGTTGTCTCCAAAGCCTCCACAAATCTCATTTCCCGACAGAACCAGGGAAATCTCTTGACGGCTTCGTCTAGAGTCTGTTCATGAAGGTCAAACTCTGGTGCATACAGTACCAGCTCTTCGCCTGGCTGACGTCTGTCCGCAGAAGGGTCAAGCAAGCGGGCGCCGAAGCCCCTTTCCTGGTGTCCTGTGCCGTACTGGAACACAGCGAACTTGGGCTGCTTCCGTACGGCTTCGATTGGCCACTTCGCGTCGCCGTTTGCGATAGTGAGGAACCGGGTCTGCAAACCTTCGTAGCAGGAATATGGGATTCGTATGGTCGAGTTCGTGTCCATGGACTGCGCCAGCGTCGCACCAATGTTGACGAGCGCATTCTTAGTACGCGGCGTGTCCTCTGTGTGACCGGCCCAATCGACACGGGCCATCAGCATGCCGTTCTCGAAGGGATCGGCAGTGTCGATGATCAGGATCATGCTTGTGTGAAGGAAGCGGTTCTTAGAGCAACGAAGGGGGTGAAGAGCGACCGCTTGGGCGCTTATATCTTCGTTCGGTGAGGACGGAGAGGAAGGGGTCAGAGATGCTTGTATGCGGCAACAGCGGTCCTTGGCTGGTTTGATGTCGAATGCTGGTTCGAGACGGGCAATCACCTCATCCGGTGAAAGGGAGGAGTGAATATAGATTAGCACGTAGTAGCCCAAGGCGTGGTTCTTCTTGGGTGCTGGGGGCCCATCGTCGCTGTCGGAGTTTGAGCCCGAATGGTCAGAAGCGTGGTCGTCGCTGTCGTCCCCGGCATCGTCATTTTCGTCGTCATCACCACTCTGCGCCTGGTAGCTCTCTCTTGCTTCAGCCCAGTCCGTATTGGCCAGCTGAAGATTGACAGTAGTCAGACCCGCATCCTTTGCCATGATCCGGAAAGAGTCCACATTGCACTGAAGGTCGTCATCGTCCAAAGTAACAAGGAGAACGCCCTTTCTCTTCCAATCCTTCGATGACCGCAATAAAATACCTGGGCTCAAATTGCTCGTTCTCGCGTGAGATGAGCTCAAGATGGTAGTCAAAGGCTGCCCGGAGCGGCTGCCCGACGAACAGCGCCTGCGGGGGAAGACCAACGCTTTGTCCAGGCTCCGAGCCATTTGAGATAGTCTCCATTTCGCACTCTTGCTGGACTTGTTGGAGCTCAGTCTCGGATAACTCGATGAGCGTGTAAAGCGCCGTTGGATGCATGGTCATGGGCTGATTGTGGTATCGAGCCATGAGTGGCGCGGTAGAGGGCAGAGATAGATCCATGGTAGCTGATGTATCTATGGCTGGTGATGATGGGTGCATTTCAGTTCGCAAGTTGACAGAAACAATCTCATCTGCTCAGATCGGCGTCAAGATAGGGCGAAGTTGGATTCTGTTCCGCCCAGGAAGACTGAAAGGAAAGCTCCTTAAAAAGACTGTAAGAACCCCTCTTGGATTATTTTATTTGCCTTTAACGTTTGCCCAAATGCTGACAAGGTTGCAGACCGGCTGTTGTTTCATTTTTAGGCTCGGTTGAAAATGGCTAGAGGATTCAATAGATATTATGGCGGTCTCGGAAAAAAAGAGACAGCTGCTGACAAGTGGCAAACTCTGTTTGTGGAGCCCAAAGCTCAAGGCAGATCAGTTTGGAGTGATACAACAACTCTTTGTAGACGGTCCCGCTGATGCCTCATTCCTCGTGCATGGGGGCGATTGTGCTGATCAGGTGCCGTGTTTCAAGTGTTCTGACTATTCGGTGAACGACAAATCCCTTGGATATTATGCTTATAGAAAGGACCAAGGACTGATCAAATCGTCAAGTGAGGTTCTTTCAACATATGTGTCCATCTAGAGGGTAACGACGCACCAGCGTGTATTGCGATCGTTTGACTATCTCATGCGGGTAATGCCTTATGCAGTGATGTTTTGTTCTCGGAATGATTTGTTGACCAACGTTCCCGAAGAAGCTGGAGCCAAGCTATGAATAAACCATAGTAGGATTATGTAGCCCCCCTTCCCACCCTTCCTTGACCATCTTTTTTCGTATATAAAATTGTCCCGGGCAAGCCTCCAATGGTGTTGCCTGCCCGAGGCCCTCCCTTTGCTCGAAGGATTTCGTGGTGTGGTATCAGACGCTCGGCCTCATATCGTATACAGAATGATTTACTACTCGATTAGTATTGAAACCCTATCTCTTCAGTCTCTGTTATAGGTCTCGACTCAGATGATGGCTGGACACTTGACACTTTTGACCATGATCTGACCGTGTGTTACCTCCAAAAACCCCCAAATGTTCAGATACCTGCATATTTTTTGGGGGCTCAATAAGGCGGTGTGATCATCCTAAATAATATTGATTTAACTATATTTAAGCATGCTTCATGTATCAGTTCCATGTCAGAACGGTGCTCACTAAGTTATATTGATAGCAATGCTGTGATGCTGTGCCACCAAAACTTGTTTAAGATTGTGAGGTCAAAATAAATACAGATAGATATGGTGGCTGACAGAACATGAGATAGAGGGCTATTTGTAGTTTTGTTGATCTGAATAGCCAAGTCTGAGACGCGACATCACGATTTGAAATGATAGATGGAATACCACACATGGAATGTCAACAGTGGCTAACCCCCAAAATGACTCTCGCAAAGAATTGCATTGTATCTGAAGTCGAGACAACAAAGTGTCAGACCACAGAGTTTTCTAGGTATAAGAACCGCGATGCTAGCCAGGTCAATTTTTGTTTTTGCTTTGCTAGAGCATAGCATAAGACTGGAAGAACGAAACACACAAACCAATTCCAAGCCAATTCCAAAGCGCATACTGCTCGAGTCTATCTAACAATGAGAACTCTGCATTTTCTCGCGGCCCTCCTTGGGGTTGCTGCAGCTTCAAATATTCTCACATTCCAATGTAGTGGCATGGAAGATGTGTGCAATAATATGTGTTGCGGTGTGTGTATTTTTTTCATGAGTTATCATACCGCACTGATGTCTCTCAAGGACTTGGATTTGCGTGGGGTTCCAACACAGAAGAGAGACGAGAAGCAGCTGATGTTACTATTCCTAGGGCAATTCTTATCCTTGCTTCAGACAAGCATTTATAGCTAATGTCGTCTACTAGCGGCTACCGGCGATCGCAAAATCGGTCTAAACCTGTCTTACGACAGCCCTTCGACGCAGACGAAAAGAGACCGGCGCAAGGCTGCAGGTTGCATAGCCTCGGGTGGTAATCACTGCTCCGTGAAGAAAGGCCATCCTGCGGGCTAATCTTGCGACGAATACCCATTTGCCTCCACGACGGCAGACTCGGGAAAAACGACACGCATTAACCGTTGCGTGAAAGCCGCGGCGAATAACAAGCAAGGGGGCCAGATCAACGGCTTTTATAAAGCCAAGGCCCCCAAGGGCTGCGGTGGTGCCAAGTGCTCATTCACCGTCGCTTTCAGCGCTGGCGGCTGTCCTTCTAAGCCGACGTGCTCTGCTGATTCAACAGGAGTAGCTGGCCCTGCAGCTTCGTCTGATGTAGCGTGCGACGGAACTGACGATTACAACGATGTGGAGCCGGACAAGACTGAAAATGCCCCATCATGCTCATCCAAGCGCAGGGGGAGCGATGCTGAAAACAGGCTGCCGGGGCTGAAAATATATCGGCTGTCTTCGGGGATGGAGATTGATGTTCCTGGCGGAGCTGAGATCGGACAGAACACGACTATTGTAGCGCCGAGAAACGAAACCTTGTGGGAAGAGCAGGCCAGCTTTGGAAACCCTGCACTTGCAGGGCGTGCTATGGATGACGATGAAGATGATGAGGATGACTACGACTATATGCTGAATAATTTGGAGGTGCGGGAGGAAACTATTGTTGCTGAGGTTCTCTAAGGTTAATAGTTTACGGGATGAGAAGCATAAGCTGGCTGACTGGAACATGATAGGTTTGATTTTTGTGAGAGTAGTTCAAAGAGTAAACGGTATAGTGTATTTCAGATCATCAGGTTGTTTGCTGCAATAGTGGTTATCGTAATTAGTGTTGTGGTGGTGGTCGGTGCAGGCATATAGCCTGGCATACCAGGACGTCTCCCCTCAATCATAATTTGCAGGTGACAAGGTACTGGCTAAGTACTCTTCCTAGCAAGAAGGAGGAAGAAATGAAAAACAATCTCCGCCGTTCTACACGCCCCAGGTTTTGGCCAGCTTGGGATCTTAATCACAGTTGGCGACAGGTTCTCAACCTCAACAAGAATAATGCCATTATCTCAGGCAGGAGCCATGTGTGTGGCGGTCTGGCATAATGTATGCCTCCCTTACGGTCGAGGTCAGCTCGGTCGTGTTCTGTGCTGTGTGGTAAAGGTGAGGACTAACAACACGCAGGTTACGCATCGGTCAGGCTATGTTTTGGGGTTCCAGAAATGGCGGGTCTGGGTTCCTCTTGGTCTGCTATATTGGAGTTTCCTCCAACCCCCCTTCTTTTTTCTTCTTTCTTTTCCTGTCAAGTGACGGAACGGGTTCTCTGATCCATTCCTGCAATCCGTTTAGAATCGACATTTTATATTAGGGACGACTTAAAAGATCCCAACGAACAGAGACAAAATTTGTCTTCGCTCTCATTTACTTTCTGATGTCATTAAAGAAACACAAGATTGAGATCCATCTATTAGGAACCGGGTCAGGAATGGTGCACTGCGCTGCGCGGCTTACAAGGTCCAGAATCTCTTCTCGCACATTCGATTATTCAGACTTTTCTCATTTCATATTCCTCCCCCAGCCTAGCCCGGTCTCTGTCTCTGTCTCTCTCGCTTTCTCTCTCTTGTACCTAGGATCTCCTTTTGGTCTTTCACTCTGTAACCCTGTCCGTCATAGAATCCCCTGGCCATATGAAATTAGTCAGCCATAAGATAGTCTGGGTGATGGAATGGCCTATGGGGAGAAAAAAAATAATATAAAAAGAAATGAGAGGGGAAGAAGAAACAGAAGAAAACCAAGACAATCAGGTCGTAGATGAAATCATGACAATATTGACGTTTCTGATCAAATCCCATGCTTGGTTTGCGTACGAAGAGATCGTGTGGACCTGCCTATCACGCATGTCGCTGGCTTCATGCTACGCGCCCCACCAGAACCATCCTGATTCTTGCCGTCGAGTCTGATGTAATCAGCGTAAAAGTTTTCAATGTCAAGCTGTCCCAGCACCGATCGTCGCCGACACTGACACCCACAACCCAAACTGGAGGGATATTAACAACTCTGCATCTGCCTTATGTAATAGACCTTGCATTGATTATCAGAATCCTCAAGGACCATACGACCTTACGGATGATTTATCATCATGCCCCCGAGTTTCGACGAGCAGCAATACTGGCACGAGAGATTCAAGACCGAGACCTCCTTTGAATGGCTGATCCCATCCGAAGCCTTTCTATCCATCCTAGAAACCCATCTCGAGAGGCTGCACAGCTCCCCCAGAATTTTGCAGATTGGCTTCGGCACAAGTGATTTGCAAAACCACCTCCGCGCTCGCGGATACGACGATATCCTCAACATCGACTACGAGCCCCTAGCCATCGAGCGCGGGCGCAACACGGAACAAGAAGCGTTCGGCGACGTGCGCATGACATACGCAGTGGCAGACGCCACTCGGCTCGAGTTCTCCCCCGAGCAATTTGACGTTGTGGTCGACAAGAGCACTGTCGATGCGATCTCGTGTGGTGGCCAGGAGGCCTTCTTGCGCATGGTGCAGGGCGTGAGAAGGTGCCTGGCCCGAGGGGGTTTCTGGGTATCTTTTAGTTACTCGTCGTCGAGATTCGCTGTTGATGACCTGCCCTTTGGAGGTGATTGAGAGGATTCCTACGCCAAAGGTCAGGGCCACGGACCCAGACATTTATTACTACTGCTACCTCCTTCGACCGACGCATGAAGGACCGTGACAAGATCTCGCGCAAGCGAGATCAAAACTTGGACTTATCATCACTTAGGTCTTACGGATTCTTATGTGATGGGATGGGTTTGTTACTTACGCGGCTTATCTCATCATCCTCTGGATGAACCTTCTTCCCCGGGCAGGTTTTCCAACACTGGAACACCTCGAAAATGGGAAGCATTCGAGAGGGCCAAAGACATAAAATATAATAATAAATATCAAATAATAAATAAGAACCAAGTCTCAACAATGAAGCAGATGACTTGGTTCAATTCTTGATGCAATCGGTATCCAAATGCATTTCTATTTTCTTCAGTATCCCATCCGAATGAGTTTTGAGGGGCGATTGGGGGTTTCTTCTGAAGGGGGTTAAGGTTGCAATGTCAAGAGGTGATTGGTAATTATTATTCACTTTTCCCTCGATCGTGTCAAAAACTCAAGACCAGCAGCAGCCCAAAGACCCCAAAGCATTAGAGCAACCCAGAAGGCTGCAGTATGCTTTTGAGACGTCTCAGCATGGTAGCGCTCCCTCGACCACAAAGGAGCATCCAACATCCGATTGGCAGAGGATCGTCCGCGGCAGCTGTTGCAGGGGAGGCACAGCCCCCCCTTTCCCCCCCAAGCCTGGCCATTTATACGGTCTCAGCCTGTTGTCGCGGCCAACAACAACTCAACACAGTGAGAAAAGGCGACACAATTTGGATTTTTCTTCTTTCTCTTTCTTTTAACCCATGTTCTCTTGGAGTGAAAATCTTATCTTGCTGACTACAGTTCCTCTACTAAAGCACTGGGGACGCTACACTGGGGACGCTACACTGGCACCCCACTCCGGGGGTCGTGTGGTGTCGGCCCCCGCCTGTGAGCTTGACGCTGCACCTCCTGCATGGTTCAGACCAGGCACGGCTGAATGTTGAACATAAGTGGGGAATTTTGTCACCGTGTCAGACCGCCAGGCTTCCCAGCTGGCCCATGGTCTTGACCACCACAGGCAGTCGGTGGCGAAGTGATGCCTGGCTTCACGTCCATACTCTGGTTTCCCCATCCTGCCATATAATACTTCATGCTTGCTGCAAATTCCTTGGCATCAATCAGGGTGGGAACACACTCACCACACACGATCAGGTCAGGTGACAGACAACAACAAAGACAGCTGTGCTGCGAATATTGGTGCCGTGCATCGATATACTCACTCCCTTTACTTACCACCGCCTCCTTGTCGCTAATCTGCTGGGCAGAAGTCACCTTGACCTTGACACCTGTGACGGCAAGTATTAATTTCTTTATATTTAGTGTCCAATTTTCTCTTCTTCTTCTTCCTTTCTCTCTTTCGTTCGTTTTTCTTCTTCCTCTTTTCTCATCATGCGGTACACACACCTTTTCCACAGCCCACCGTCGCCTTCTGATGCAGGTCTCATCAAGGCAAAGGCTGGGCCTTTGGCCGTGCAGAAGCCTCGCCTTCCGAACTCCCGGCACCACCACATCCGCAAGACATCCATCTCTACCGGAGCGAGCTCCATATCATCAGTTGAGCCCCCGCCAGCAGCAGCGGCTGAGAAAAAGAAGGTGAACAACATGTCCATGCCCGTGATGGAGGAGACTATTACCGAAACGGACGCCGAGGCCGATGACAGCGGCATTGATGTCAAGGAGGCGACCGCTATTGAGAAGAAGCCTGCACTGCCTCGTCTCAAGGCGTGGGAGTCGTATCTGCACTGGCTCTGCCTTACCGAAGAGCCCGGCACGCTGTGGACATCTGCACTGTGCGCGGCCTTCCAGGAATGTCTGGCGGTCGATACATCGTACCCGCTGAAGGCGTCCGAGTGTGCTTCTCGCATTGACGACATCTACTGGAGTTTCTACCTCCCCCTCGACCCCTTGCTATCACACATGGAGGATCGGATTCTCTCCGGGTATCTCCTCCACGTGTGGACTATGTTTATTGAGCTGGGCAAGAGGATCCCTTACAACGACGAAGGGCAGGATAGATTAGTCGAGCTGCTGAAGGAGCTTGTTCACCTCCCACCAATGGAGGTCAGGACCTGGGAAGTGAGTAACAACACTTTTACCTACCGTCACGCATGATGGCTATTTCACCGAGAAATCAAGACTGACTTCGTCACAGGGTAATGATGCGCCGTGGTCTGACCTACCGACGCTTGACGATGCCCTTGTGGGCGCCTGGGACGATCTCTGTAAGTTCAAAAAGAGAAAAGAAACGGAAATTGTTCGTATGACTCTTAGGCTAACAAATGATCAATAGATGACCCAGAAAATCAAATTTCGAACCCCGAGGGCTCCTGGATAAACTATTTCGCTTTTCTCGGTCGCCTGGTAGCAGCAGAAGTGACTCCAGACTGGTGGGAGATCCCAGCGACCACGCTCAAGGAGGTCCTCTCCGAAGAGACTAGTCCGACACCCCTGACTAAATTCAAGACGATGGCCGTGGCCGAGTTCATGAACCAAGCCGGGGACTCATTCTTCGAGTGGTGTATCGACTCTGGGGCTCTGGATGTCAACAAAAACATGAATGTTATCGTCCCGCTGACCAAGAACCCCGTCAGGCTGGACTGGTTCGATCACCGGAGGTCTAATGAGAAGGAAACCAAGGCACTGGGCTTATAAATATGGTGGATATAATCCTGAGGCTCATGTGCTGAAAGTGACTTGGGGTTGATCCTTCAGACGGTAAAGCAGTGCGTCGCCCGGGTGTGCCACTGTCTTTTCCTTATGAATCAAACATAATGAAAGTAAATATGACATATGATCAACTTTCGGAAAGGCTACACTTTCTGAATCGCGGCATCCTATGACAAAACCAGCCGATTCTCATCACCGTTCTCCGAAGGGCGGCCAAACTTGACCAGCGCCTCTCTCTTTGTAAGGTCCATAACGATGCTAAAGAGCGTTTCAAAAGTGCTCACATCCACCTGCCTCCTATTGATAGAACAAGGACAGTTTTCTTCGTCCTTGAGCATGTCAAGAATCTCTTGAATCCCTGCCCCAGGCGAGAGCGTGGCATCGGCCAGCGACTTGATACGAGCCAGGCGCTTCAGAGAATCATCCAACCAGGGCGGCTCATCCACGCCGGCATGCTCGAGGACCAGGTGATTCGTGTGGAAAACCCTCCCATGCAGGTCCATGGAGAGCTCTCTGATCCCGAACGGTGTACACTCCAGCCCAACCGCACCAGACGCGTCCCCGACCAGAATATGCGCACTGCCCGCGATCCCAGCGGCCTCGAGCCTGGCAATAGCTTCCTGCCTCGAGGGAGACTCCAGGATGGTCCTCAGTGCGAAATGCACGGGCAGTTTCGCGCGGTCGACACCACGCGCCCGGATGGCGTTCAGACAACAGCCGACGCCGCGCGCATTCAGGCCGATCTTGCCAATAATGCCGGCCTCCGTTACCATGGCCAGGTCAGGGATGCCGGACCCAGGCTTTGAGTTGATACGGCACACAATAAGGTTGCGGCCCTGCCCCTTTTGCCAGTCCCAGTTCTGCGCGAGGAACGATGTCCCCGAGCCGTCGACCCAGCTGAGGCTCGTGCAGCCATCACTGGGCACGTCGGCGTGTTGGGGAGTCTGCGGGTCTGTGAAGAGGCCGAACATGATCTCAGTGCGCACGTTAAGGGCCAGGATGTCGAGGAAGCTGACGGGGCTACCCGCGCCCTCGGTGAGCCCTCGGATCTCTTCGAGGTATCGGCTACATGTCTTCTCCAGCGGCTCGACATATCTGCTGGCCTCGGCAGTCACCTGCTCCCAGTCCATGGAGCATTTCACTTGGAATAGATCCCTGTAGAATGATATGGAGCTCAGTACTTGGTCCCTCGCTGCATGGCCGTGGGTATAGCCAATCTTTATTCATGGTTGTCAGCGTCATTGTGCTATGAAATGGAGCCAGCCAATACTGTAACTAAGGGGTTTGGCGGTATATTCTACTTACTTCGAAAGGGCTGCCAGAGCACTGTATTTTCAACATTTTGTGATTTATTTCCTTCACAAAGTCTTACTCGGATGTCCTAATAACGACAAAGCAGATAGTGAACGGCATGCTGGAGAGAGAATCAGAAGATGCAGCGAACGATGCGGGGCCCGAATGACGTTTTTGACGAGCGCAATTTTGCCGGAGGTTGCATTCTTATCGCCATAATACTGTGCCTCCCTTATTCATACATGGATGGGGCGCTTCAAAGCATACGATCAATGTGTCTTTTTCTTCTTCTTTTTCTCTCTCCCATAGAGGTCGATGAAGCAATACTGAGAGATGCCCTTGTGAGTTCTCGACGAGCGCGCTTTAGACCATTTGGGTGCTTTTACAAGTACGATATGTTTTCCTCTCTGGCATCCATCACCTAATTACTCAAAACTATTGTATTCCTCGCCGCATTTCATAGTCGGCCCAGAATATGCACCTGCAATGAAGGGCTTTGCGCCCAGCTATCCTGACGTCAACCAGACTTTCTATTCTAACTCTGTTAGACTCGGCAAACTTCTGAGCCGTAAGATCGCATCTCTCGGAAGTTGAAGAGTACCGAGGACCGTTAGTAACATTATGATGACAAAACGACGTACAACTCCTCGGTAACAGCAAGCCGGTCTCCTGAGCTGCGAGCATCAAGATGGGGACTCCAACTCAGGAAATGTCCACAAAACATATTCTGAGCAGGCCAAATATCAT
Organism: Cryphonectria naterciae; assembly: GCA_014850475.1. Lineage (NCBI taxonomy): Eukaryota > Fungi > Ascomycota > Sordariomycetes > Diaporthales > Cryphonectriaceae > Cryphonectria > Cryphonectria naterciae. The sequence continues at coordinate 113,852 of JACWST010000037.1, read as the reverse complement.
GTCGATCACGTTCGAATTCCTGCAGGTTGCTCGTGAATAGAATTGGGACAAATAGAGCACTACAAGGACTTACGATTTACGTCGCGCCTCGCGCCTCGCAAAACCTTCCGAGTAAGATCAGGGAATGCGAGCAGGATTCAGCGCTAGGCATAAGGGAGGGTTGGCTAAGTAGATGATCCGAGTCTCTCATGGAGGGTGAACAAATAATATAAATGCATGACTATATCGACAACTGTTGCTCCTGAATTAGTCCAGGCTCAACATTTTTCACTCTTCCAAGTTAGTTATTCTCTTGTTAGAGGTGTGAGGTTTCAATCACATAATTAGTCCCGACAGCCAAGAAGAAAAGAAACGAAGAAAAGAAAACCCCAAAAACACCAAGCAAACTAAACCTACGACCTCACACACACTCCTCTCAAAATGCCTCCCACCAACTCCAAATCCGACGCCCCCTACGCCAACATCACTCTCGTGAGGCGCGGCGAGCCAGCCGCCCAGGAAATCATCCAGATCGGCGGCATCCGCCTCGACGTTCTCGAGGACGGCCGCAACACAGACCGACGGCTCTCGGCGGTGCGCATCTTCGTGCCGCCGCACACACCGGGCCCGGCACAGCACTGGCACCAGATGCACGATGAGACATTCTTAGTGGAAAAGGGAACAGCAACGTTCACCTCGCGGGAGGATAGAATCACGGCGCGGGAGGGCGATTACATTGTCGTCCCGACGTGCTCGCCCCATACGTTCGGGAACGACAGCGACGAGGAGCTGGTCATGTACAACACCTTCACGCCGGCATTCTATATCGACTACTTCCGGCTGATGGCTAAGATGGTGGAGGGGACGGAGGATGGCAAGCTGACGCCCAAGATTGCCAAAGACGCCATGGATCGATATGCTACCTTGGTGACTGGGGTGACGAGCGAGTGGTGATGGTCATGTATTTGTTGAACAGTCTTTACGCAAGGAGAATGAGGTCGGCAGTCTGGAGAGGTGATATGACATTAAGGTAGTGGTATAGGGAGGTAACTTTCACCTAATTACGCAACTCAGCTCTACAACTCCATGTGCCTCATGCCTAGGGTGGTGAGAGTATTTATCCATCAAGGGAGAAGTAAATGCCTTGTTATAATAATGTATCATAAAGAACATATTCTCAAGACACCCGGATACTGCTGTCGTAGTACATAATAGACATGTTGCAGAGGTTGGTAGCTAAGTAGGCTTTCCCTTACAGCGAAAGCACAAGCGAATTGGCCCTCTAAAAGTTCCATCAGCAACTCTCCTGTGGTTTCAATAAGGTCAAGATGATCGAATGAGTCACTAAGGTACATAAGGCATATTCAACATTTATTTCGTTTCCTTTCGCACTATAACACGATGAACCGCTATCGTGGAGTAGTTCACTCCCGCAGTGCCCAGCCACCCTATGGAGCCTTGAAATTATACTTCTTGGCCGCTATCCGTTCCACAAACGACGGCCAGACATAGTACAAATGATGGCCCAGCGCATTAGGAAACCACGGAAGGACGATGGTCCAATTCTCACGACGGTCTACGGCACCAATGCACCGCATAGCCACATACTCCGTCTTCAGACCAAACTTGTTGGGATCAGCCTCCCGAACGGGGCCGGCGTCCACGGCCGAAGCGCGGAAGTTGCCCTCGATGGTGGACGGGAGAATAAAGGTGAAGGCCACGCGGGGGTGCTCGATAGCAAGGGCCTGATAGAGGAGAAGGGAGGAGGCCTTGGTGGCGGCGTAGAGGGCGCGGGTGGGGGCGGGGACGAGAGCTGCCAGGGAGGAGACGAGGAGGATGGAGGGAGAGGACGAAGTGCGCTCCAGCATGGGTATCTATGAATGTTGTTAGCACGAAGGGTGATGCATCGTCTTGTTTGTAGTGGTCAAGAGTCTTTTCTCCTCTCTTTCTCTTTCTCTTTTTGGCTTCTTACAAAGGTGAGGGCGGCGACGAGAGGACCATTGAAGTTGCCTTGCACCGCGCGGCCGGCGATGTCGATTGCCGTCTGAATGCCCTCAGCGCCCGCATCCTCCCCAACAGAGCCCGAACCAGCAAGTGACAGGATCGGCTGGAGCGCAGAAACGCCGGCGCAGACGTGAATGGTGTCCAGGCCCCCCCACGCAGCGCTGATGGCGTCCCTTATACGAATCATGTCCTCCACCACGGTCATGTCGGCGACCTGGCCCAGACATTCCTCCCCGCACTCCGCCTCCAGGGCCTTGATCTTGTCTGCCCTGCGCGCGACGACACAGACCCTGGCGCCGCGCTGGGCATACTTTCTGGCGATGGTGTGGCCTACGCCGCTCGAGGCGCCGAGGATGAGGACGCGCTCCTTAGGCAGACGTCGTTGGCCTCTGGACCGGTTGAAAAGGTACACAGCCGGTATGGCGACGGCCAGGGCGGCACCTGCAAGGCGGTATGTCGTTGAGGAGTCCATCTTGAGTGGTGTTGGTGGTGCGAGCTCATGCGATACTCGTTCGTTGGTGGAGGGTGAGGTTGGGTCCGAGGGAAGAACATTGAAGGTTTCAAATTCACATGCCAGCCAACAGCTCGTACAGGGAAGCTATTGTGAACCCTAACCCTACATTAGCATTGAACAATGAACTAGACAAACAACTTCTTAAGTACTTAAACGGAAGACTTTTCGAAAATATACTCGCTGATTATGAGGAGCAGTAGTACAGATCAGAAGCGCCACATTCATTATATGAACCATACACCGTTCCAGGAGAACCAAATACCACACAGGTCAGGACAGGATGGAAGACATGGTTTCATAGATTGCATTGTGGGTATCTCGTGCTATCAGTCCTAGGGACGAAAGTAACAAAAACAAAACGAACGTGAAAGGGTATATCGTAAAGAAGGAGAAAAGAATAAAAGAAATAAAAACGACAATAGAGAATGAAAAGCTGTAGCAAGGGATTGCACAGTTGAGTCGTAAATCACCGAAGACAAGAGCCTGAGTCAACGAGTGCACCGTCTCCCTCCTTCAACAACCATATATCGTAGCAAGGACACATAACATGTGAGCATGCTGAAGCCCTTTGGGAAACATCAGATCATTAAACCAGAGCGCAGCCTTGCACCCACCCTTTCACTTCCCTTTTCCTTCATTGTCGCCACACATTGGTCTCATCTCTCAGAACGCAGCATGACTTTTCCTCCCCTCCCTCAGCATGATGGCATACTCGCTCCGCTTGCGAATCAGAAACGCCAGGCCCAGCATATAATCCGTCGTGTACTTGCCCGCAGGCAGATGCATGAGCGGGTTCAGCAGCCTCGCAGCCAGCCTCTCGGCCGTCATATCATTGAGCTCCGCCGCGTCCGCCACGTCGCCCCACAGGTTCAGCAGCAGCTTGAACAAACTCCTCGCGGGGCCCCTGATCCCAAGTAGGGCCTCGTCCCAGAAGTCAATGCACGAGTCGAGCCGCATGCCCATGGATCCAGGCAGGGTGGCCTGCTTAGACATGACGATCCACCGCTTGGCGACAGTCTCTGTGATCAGAGGCTTGCGCAGCTGCTGCAGGAACAGGATGATCAGCTCCGCAGCATCATACACATCATGCGCACTCCAGTCGATATTCCCCTCGCCATAATACGGCGCCGTGCTGAACGCCTCCTTCAGCGCGGCCACACGCACTATGCTCTCGCTGCCACAACCGATTGAGTAATCCCCGCCAAAGATGTTCGGCACACGCACACCGCCATTGTCCTTGATGAACGTGACGCACATGAAGACACAGCGCGGGAACTCACGCCGTGAGGAACCCTTGGACCCGTCGTCGTGGTGGGTGCGCACGCTGGCCGAGGCCATCTGCATCGACTTTTTGAGCGTTACGCCAAAAATATCGTCGGGTTCGGCTTCTTCTTCGAGGACGGCGATGGCGGCCAGGGAGTTCACCTCGCTGCGTGGACGGCGGAAGCTGCTGAGGCGATGGAACATCGAGGACAGGCGGGAGCTAGTGCTGCGAAAGCTGTCTGCTCTGGAGGATGTTGCCGTGGTAGGACGGAGCTGTCTGTTGCTGCCGCCGCCTTGTGTTGTTGTTGTCGTCATGGTGTTGATCGTGTCCATCGACGTCTTGTTGGCTGTTATTGTCGAGCTTGAGACTGTTCCCATGACTGAGTTCTCTTCGTGGGTCTTCAGGGCAGGCGACAGGAGCCCTGTGCTCGACTGAGGAGGTCTCGTAGATCGAGCGGGCACGCTGAAGGAGTTCTTGCGCCCAAACAATCGACTATTACTCCTCCCAATCCTGCTGTCCCGAATAGGCGGCGGTACTGCACTGCTTATGCTGCTGTTATTCCTAGTATGGTTGCTGTTGAAGTTTCCCAGGCTGCTGCTGCTTCGTGCCGCTGCACCTCCAACAATAGTCGTGGTGATGACGGCCCTGCCATCCAAGCCATCATATCCAGCATCGCTCAGGGGAGGCCGGATGACCAATAGATCGCCCAGCGTGGAGACGGCATCACCGTCAGACTCGGCACGGCGGAGGAGAGAGCTCATGCGCCTGGGCACGATCGGGTTGCCATCGGAATCGTGTAGCACAGCGCTATATTCGCTCACACTGCGCGTGACAGAAGGGGTCCTTGCGATGCCAGGGAGGGTCCCGTCCGAGAAACAAGCAGACAACGCTGTGCCGGGTTCGTGCTGTTGGTCTTGCGGCGAGGGTGAGTGGCTGCGGCGCTCCGCCCTCGGAGGAGGCGTCGGTGGACGGTTTGCGGTGTCATTGTCGCCACCAAGCTCGTCGAGAAACTCGTCAATTTCGAAGATGGGGAGGGGGTGTTTGTCTTTGTTGTCCTGCGCGGCAGAGTGAGACGGTGCAGAGGTGGACCGCAGGCTGGACTCCCTCTCTCTAGTCGGTGACCTCTGGCACAGGAACGGAGGGCCGTCGTTCATGTCGATAGCGCTATCCGGCTCATCACCCAGGGAGGATGAGTTGGACCCTGCAGAAGGGTGTCTGTGGTCCTCACGCCCAGCAGCCCTGCGCGGGATGCGCGGGACAGTGTCCTCCTCTGCGCTGTCGAGCCTCTCTGCCTCCATCCGGTAGCTCAAGTTGGTGGCGTGAAGCTGCATGGCGTCCAGGTAGCTCTCGAGGTCCGACACGGCGTAGTTGGAGCGGAAGTCGCCCTGGAGACGGCCGCGCAGGCTGCCCATGTCGGCCATGACGTGGGTCAGGTCGTTCTTGATGTCATCGTTTGTTGCCGCTTGGTTCTCGACGGCTTCGAGGTAGCGCGACGAGTCGCTGGAGACGGAGAGCCCGTCGTTTTCCTTTCTAGACTTCGTACTGTATGAAGGGACATCAAGAAAAAAATCAGCGTCTCTATCACCAGCAACATCTGTATGACGAGGAAGACTTGATCAGAAAGAAGCAGAAAAAGACAAACGCACAGGCCGACCAGGTCCGTCACCACGGCCAAGATGGATTTGTATCCCTCCAGGGTGAGCCTCAGCTTCACCATATCACCTTTGATGGCAAGCCACCTAAACTTCTTCTCCCTCGCCGTGAGGCCCAGGCCATTGCAGACGTGCATATACCCCTCGATCTGGTTGATGATAGCCGTGCAGTGCTCGAGTAGCGCCGGCGTGCGCCTAGCCAGGTCCGGCGGGAACGAGGTCGCATCGTCCTTGAGAATGTCTAGGACACCTTCCAGTGAGTGTATCTCGGCCAGGGTGGCATCAAGCTCGACCCGTGCCTCTCGTACGCCTCGGATGAAGAGGCGCAGAGCAGGCGACGTCTTGGAGATGGCGGTGCCCGCCGCAAAGCAACCGGTGGTGATGGATCTGTAGTTAATGAAATTGTGTTAGTAAAAGAAATCGAGTTTTTGAACCAAAGGTACGACCCCCTGTTACAATACAACGACGAGCAACACTGTTATGTGCTTGTGGTGACAAGCATTTGGAGAGGGCCACAGCACAGGTTGGCGGGCGGGCTATTGAGAGGGGATTGTGGGGAGCAGATGGTGCCTACATGAGATCCATATTGCCGTGCATTACCAGCTACAGCCTGCTGGCTCTTGTTCTCTGTTCTCCAGTAAGTACTTGAACTTGGGGTGTATCGTGATTATCGTATATTGGGACTCTTGATTTCTTTCAGAGGAGCATGGCGGCCAGGAAGGGAAAAAAGGGAGAAAATAAAAAAAGGGATCTGGAGGTGTGGGTAGAACTTCTCAAGACTTATCAGCACGTCTAGAGGGGGGGCAGTAGCAACCTTTTTGCTACAACTACATCAGCACGGCACGATGGTTTACTAGGCTGAGCTGGATGCAGGGTCACATCGACCAACCCGGTCTGTCCTCCACAAGAGTACCAGAGTAGGTACGGAGTCGACGATCCAGCATCCATTCTGGGATGGGGATATCTGGATCGACCATAGTACATGGAGGGGAAAAAAGTGGCAGCTTAACAAGTGCAGCGTCAGGGAGTCGACTTCTAGCGTGACGTCGAAAGCAAGCATGGGCCAGGAACCAGGGTCCTCACGAAAAGGTAAACCATCGACGGAACGGGGGCCTCGGCGCACAGGGTGGCGAGCATGCAAAGGGAAGCAGAGAGAGAGAACGGGGCACGGGGGCCAAAGGGGGGCCAAGAAGTGAGGAGGAGAAGGAGGAGGGACAAGGGGCCCCTCGCCTCATGGAACAGGGGACTTGATCGGCATATTGTCCCGCTCAAGAAAGCTGCTTCATCCTCCGCAAGCCATCTCTTCTTTTCTCGCTCTTTTGTTCTCACATCATATTACTGTATATGATAGCATGACGATACTGCTAGCGTTCTCAGAGTGATGAATCGATAGTTTCTTCCAAGTGCCATCTTACAAAATGAAAAGATTACTCGGAAGAACGAGTCTTCTCATACTCTCTTGCTCTCTCTATCTTCGTTTCGAAAGACGATCGGCAGGGGGGATAGGGTTCTGTTGAGCCAGCCCAAAGAGACCTACAAAGGACCATACTAATGCTGACAGCCCATCAACCTTGGACATACCGCCTACCATCTTGGATATGGCTCAGCCTGTCAATAATGGTAGGCATGGCGCGTCCACCCCTCCTCCGTCTGGGCTCCCACTGGTAAGTGTCCCTGCAGGCGGGACGGCGAGAGGGGCTACCTAGCCGAGGAATCACATTCACTTTTTTTTCTTCCTTTTTTTTCCTGCTGTCGCTTTCTTTTTCCAATGTGATCGTCGGTCCTCTCCACCTACTGCTGCGTACTATAGTACGTACAACTACCATAGTACCTTACCACGCATGCGTACCCTTATTGCCTCAGTACTGTAAAATCTTTTTGCGGGGAAACATAACCTTTTCGGCTACCGATGGGGGGGGGGGGCCAAATCCATCCAGTCGCAGTTTCAAAAAATCAGGATCTCGTTCGTGCTTCCTGATAAGGCTGGTGGTGGTCAATACTAGGCTGTGTGTGTATGTATGTATGAGTTGTCCTCCTTCTTTCCTTCATCACGAGTGGCCGCCACGGTGCACTGCATACACGGTGGTCAGCTTCCTTTCGACTATTGATACGGCGAATGCGACAGCGAAGGCACTGATTATATGCAGCCCTTCCTCTTAGTGCGTGTAAGTCCTGCTTGCAGACCACTCCAGGTTCCTCTCTGCGGCGGAGAGAGGTGAGGGGCATGTGCCCCTGGATGGACGCTCCGGAATGTTCACGTGGGTCAGGTTCTAGATTCTAGGCTACCTGCCGCCGCCGCCACAGCGCAGTGCTCTGGCACCTGGTACTACTTGCGATTACTTCCTGTGGCACAACATACTTTTGTACTATTTAGTCGGTATCTATGTAGCGTACCACGCTGCCGGACTACAACTAACGGTAGCTACCGAGATCCATTTTCTTTCGCAATTTGTCCTATCAGTCAAGCCTTTCTTCCTCCGTCTCTCTCTCCACTATGATAGCTACGCCCTCCTGGTTCTTCTTCACTGCTCCTCCCTTGCAGCCCGCCTGTTGTGAGACACTGGGGACGGCCTGTCTGACTTGTCAGCGGAGATAGGAAGCAGGTCCTTTGTACAGGCTACGGGGTTTCTACGCGCCGATGATGCGTCAGGGTCGAGCTTACAGGCGACCGGCAAACGTCGGAGGCCAGTCCTGTCAGCGGCTTTGACTCTCCGCACCCAACTCTTTTGGCGGACTAGACTCGAGGATAGTCCTACTATGCAAAATATCAAATTTTGCTGGTTCAGATTCTTTATTGCCGGTCGCTTCCGAGCAGTCTTGCCCTCAAGAAGCCCTCCAGAGACAAGAGGTGGCTTGGGCTCGGCGTACCCACTCCCCACCGCAACATGGCGTGACCACGACACGCTGTTGAGATTTGACAAGCTGCTAGGACGAGCACGGACGAGCAAGCTGAAGAAGCTACTGACGCGTGGCCCAGGCAAGATCCTGGTGCTCCAGTGTGGGGGGGGGGGGGGCGCAGCGCACACGGAGGCCCGGTGCTGCTGTGCCGACCCGTCGAGGCAGCGCCACGAAATTTCCCGGATCGGATCTTCGCCGATAAACATTGTAGCGAGTTGCTATATACTGTTCCATTAGTAGTACTGCATAGCATGTATAGCATGGCAGGGTTGTGTTCTAGATTCTCAATCTAGATGTTTTGTTAAGTGAAGAAAATTTAACATGAACGCTGGCCTTGAAATGCTAGCCTTGGGTTGATTACTGAGCGTCGAGCTCTGGAGCTTGAGGATACTTCAAAATTTTCCGTGTCACTCATTCAATGGACATCTCCATAGCGCCAAAGTACTAACATAATAGTCTGTAGTACTCGTCCACTATTGTTGTACGATTTTCAGTGGGGATTTCCGTGGCCTGTCTGAGCCGTCTCATTCGCAGCACGTTTCTCAGCTCATGATCATCACAATCATAAAATTGCAGAGGCACCCGCCCACGTGTCCCTGACTCTGAGTTTCAATTGATAAGGATGCTTGCTGCGGGTCTGCAGGACGATCGACAGGCTAAAACAGATGCTCGCCCCCAGTGACGTCGACATTTCTTTCCCCTATGTGAGCACACAGGCTGATATAATCTATTACCATAGTTACCTATGCTATAGTCCGAGTTGGTGGTGTTAAGACATCCTAGGTTGGTCGGAAAAGTGAAAGCACAACAGCCCTCCCGGAATTTGAATTCGACACGTGCATGCACCCTCCGGCCCCTCCTCAATCTCGACGTCAGGGCTTCATTCACATGGCAATCCAGGTGCAGCCGACTACTATAGAAATGCAAGATCGACCGTCCCGGAGCCGAGGGATCGTCTGCGGGGGTGGCATCCGCTTCCAGGCTTCCCCGCCGGCAGGATGAACGCGGGGAAGAGAAGCAAAAGAGGCGCCAGCGGCTAATGGTTGAGTATATGTACTTGGTAGTCTTATACTCGCCTTGCTTGAGCTGGACTTGTTGCCGAGGGTTTTCCATGCTCATGATCATGACATGTCACCTTTCAGTGTGTGTGTATACAGCAAGGTTTGCTGATTTGTTGATCATGAGGGGGAGGGGGGGTTAGCAGAACTGCTGGAAGCTCACGTGAAAGCTAAAAGGGCTGGAAATGTTGATGATCGCCCGCCTCGAAACACCCCCCCCCCCCCAAGGAGGCCCTAATTCGTATCCTTTTTCTACCCCTCATTTGTCAATTCACGACGAGATACCTCAACAGCCGCGCAGATCAACCCACGCAGATCAACACAGAGACTTACATGCTCACGTGATGCTGTACTTTTGCCAATAGGCGTTGAGCTGCTATTGCTCACTTGCTTGACTCGTAAGTACTTTGGTCCTTTGTGCTTACAACTGTACCAACGATGACTTGGTATGATAGAATGGCTTTGATTTCGGCACAAGAGAATCCGGATCCTCTGAGAGTATCTGACGAGTACGTCTACAATATACTTCCTCCCGGGCCATGGATCAGGTGCTTGCTTCTCCATCCAGGAGAAGGCCAGGACCCTATTATCTGCAGCCTCCTCGTCACCAACCTCAATGACCCGATCTCTTTTGAGGCCATATCATACGTCTGGGGCACACCAGATCGAACTGAGCCGATCGTTTGTGACGGGAAAACCCTATATATTACCGTTAACCTGCGAGACTCCCTCCGTCAAGCTCGCAAGACTGCCGAACCGCGTGCTCTTTGGTCTGATTCTATCTGCATCAACCAAAAGGACAACATAGAGAAGGCAGAGCAAGTAAATCTCATGGCAGATATCTATCGCACTTCAATCTGCACTCTCATATGTCTCGGGCCGAGCGATAATGGTGGACATGCCCAAGCCGCAGCCACTGTTGTGACCGATGTGAACCGAAAGATGGATAACGTTTTTCAAGGGAAGAACTTCACCTGGGAGCAAAACACCTTTCCATTCCCCAATGCCGATGACCCCTTGCTTTCGGATCCGCGATGGGAGTCTGTCGCTATCCTCACTGACCAGCCATGGTTTCGAAGGGTCTGGGTTAATCGAGAAGCAGCACTTGGACCGGTGGCAGACATTCTTTGGGCAGGTATACGGATTGAATGGTTGAAATTCCTGCGGGCATACTTCTGGCTTCATTCACGAGCTATCAGTATACATTACGGCGTATTCGGGGCTCGCTCTATATCATGGTTGCACCTCTTGCCTTTCAACATCAGACTGGGCCGCGAGACCCCGACTCTTCATGCGCGGGGACACAATCCGTCCTTGACCTTGCTACAGGTCCTTGATTGTAGCAGAGTCTTGGGCGCGACAGACCCCAGGGACAGGATCTACGCATGCATTGGTCTCCCGCATTCCACATTACCGGTGCCAGTTTTAAGACCAGACTATGTGAAGTCGCATGTTCAGGTCTATCACGACTTCGCCTGTAGTTATCTGGAATCGTCGGGAATGGACCTGGATCTCCTGCTGTTCACGCAAAACTTCGAGCACACCGTTTCAGACGCCGATTGTCCTTCATGGGTACCTCGTTGGGACGTGTACTATTATACCAGTCTTTTCAGGAACGGCATGAGACGGTACCCTTCGCGGGACCCAACCACACCCTCGTCGCCCTGCCTGGTTGATCGCAACACACTGAAGGTCAGAGGATTACGGATCGGTTATGTTCGCTTTGCTTCTGAGCCGTTCTATTTCAGCCCAACGCCAGATATCATTGCGAAGACCTGGCCGAAGATTACCTTGATTGGCGTGGAATCGCCCTTCTCCTTGTCATCATTGAAAGCTTTCGTAACAACCCTAGCAGCAGGAAACTACGGAGGGACATTGGCCGAGTGGGAAGGCAAGCAATCTACGTACATCAACTACCTCCAAGAGACAAGCCAGATCCGAAGCACTGGTGATAATACACCCAATCTGACTGAAGGCGGTGCAAAGGACGAAGAGTTAGCTTCTGATACCGTCGAGTCGGGTGACGTCGCACCTAACCTAGCTGAAGTCCACAACACCATTCTACACACGGCTCATAATCGAAAGCTGGTAGTATCGGACAGAGGGTATTATGGGCTGGCCCCATTTACAGCACGTGAAGGGGATACCGTGTACATTGTATTCGGTGCCAAAGCGCCATTTCTCCTGCGGCAAACGGATCCTGGTTATTATAAAGTTATCGGTGATATTTTTATGTTAAGCTCCAAAGGACAGAAGCTGGGTAGCTTCTTGAGACCTCTCGGTGCTACTGCCGAATACGAGGATTGGACAACTTGGAATTTGGGGGATGAGGAAGATATATTCCTCTGCTAAAACATTTGACTCAAGATCCCAGAAAAGCACATCTTACATTATACTTCCATTCGCATTCTGCTTCGTCATTTATCCATATTACCAAGTGTACACTCGACCGGTAAGGTGCCAGTGACGAGCACCACTTCGGTCTTCACAGTCGATAGTAGTTGGGCGGAATAATGGCTATTGGCGCGCCGTGGATCTTTTGATCGAGAATACCACGTTCAATATAGATTGGTCATCGACCGGCAAACTATACTAGCAACAATCATTCACTAGAAAATTCCTAGTCAGCATCTTACCCCCTTACTTCCCACGGGCGCCATACGTCGAATGTTTCACCCCGTACCGTGGCGGTCGTCTCAAGGCCAAACTTCAGGCCCCGTCAGCAACCACCTGCACTTTGCTCGGTCGCCCGTCAGCAGCCGTCCGTTCTGTATCAGACCGTGACCAATAACACCAATGATTTTTTTCATGGCCAAGAGAAGAGGTCAAAAGTACTGGTCGCCCATTGTTTCTGCCTACTCTTGCTTGACCGTGTTTTCTACACAAGATCCAGGCCAAGCTGACTCCAGACCGCAAACACGTTCGAGGACGGTCTCGGAGACGAAACGAGGACACAGAGTCATCCTTATCACTCAATGAACCCAGCGATCAGACAAGAGATCGAAAGCTGAAAAAATGGAAGTCGTCCACTCTGGGAATTGTGATTCTGTTCCACAATACTCTTTGATTGACTCCCAGCAATCGCCGTCCCTTGGACGGGCTGGTAAAGAAATCTTCCTTATAGATACCATTGGATACCTACGACACTTTGATTCTTTTTCACGGCCAGATATTTTAACCAATAAGGCGTTGACAATTCAACTCCCACACAATGTCTCAAGCCGTGCCTGTCACCGCCTTGGTGCTCGGGCTTTTAGCCATTCCCTCGCTATGTCTACCTAAACCAGAACTGCAACAAAATCAACAACATGACGCCCGCGACTCCAACGAAGGTATATCCACCGCCTCGGGCCTGTCCAATTGGGAGATCGTGGTTATCTCACTCAGCATCATGGTCGGCGTCCTGGTGCTCTGCTGCCTCGGTGGTGCGTGCGAGGCATTGCTGTGCAACAAGCGGAGCCGTGTACACGCGTCAGATGCAACCCCTAACGAGCTGGACTTTGGCTGCCGAGGCAGCGCCGACTCGACGCCCACACTCCGAGGCGATGATGAGAAGGACGAGGAGAAGTGTCTGAACTTCAACGCGTGGAAAGGCCACGCTGACAAGGCAAATGCCATGGCCGACAAGGACCGGTTCTCTTGGCAGGACGAACAGGGGATCACGACCGAGGTGTTCCAGGACGGCTCGCTGCCTGATGCAGGTCAGTCAAGGCGGGGTCAGCATGGAGCAAACGCAAATGGGTACGAGTCCAGCGCAAACATGGCCATGCGCGGCCAGATTTCTGGACAGGAGCACCACCTCGAGGCACGGTCCCCTGCTGCCAGAGGGCCCGGTCTGCTGAATTCGCCGCAGTTTCTCATAGGCGATGAGCAGGATGAGGAGGACTACGAGCGGGAGGTAGCTGGCCGCCACATGGACGAGGTCGTCATCAGCCCTGTGAGCTCCAGCTCGCCCACCGCGGTGTGGACGGATGAGTCTGGACACTCGACGCCCACCAAAGCACCGCGGATGCCCTGGGCCGACGATGATGAGCAGCCTCATAAGGCAGAGGAGGCAACCAAATATTCAGCCGATACGAAAGCAGAGGAGCGCTTTTCTCTTCATGGTGGCGTTCATCATGAGCAGGAGCTCGAGGAGCAGCACAATGAGAGGCATGACCTGCTTCCAAATGGTCGCAGGATAACACACGTCTTTCCATGGATGCCAGCAGAAGAGGACGAGCAATCGCCTGAACAGAGATCGGAGGAGGCACGGCCTTTGACACATCACCCTAAACGTATTTGAGTAGCACGGTGTGAGTGGAGTTCGGAGTATGGGCGTCTTTGCTTACCAAACACCATGATGTTATGGAGAAGTTATTTTGATAATACCCATTATTATTTTTTATGTCATTTTCAATCAATGGGTTTGCCAAATAGTTCTGGAATTTTCCTAAGGGGGGAGTTTTGCTTTTAACTGAGGAAAAAAAATATTGCGTGTTAGGATGAGAAAGTGTATGTTGTGCAACAATCTGAGGCACCAGATGTGATACGTTTTTCCTCTTCTCGCGCAATTCCCAGTAAGATTGGTGTACTCATGTAAGATCGCCATTCTTTATAGATGCTTCGTTGTCCTAAGTGATAATGTGTTTGTAGAGAGATGTATGGGTTGCAATTCAAGGTTGGGACACCCACGATTGTCGTCTTCCTACAATTTGACATGTCCTCCCAATTTAGCTCCAGTGCCTCTAATTAGCATGAATATGGCTAGGTGGACAAAAATCTTACTTCATTTGCCTTTCCTAGATAAGGCAATTGACCAAAACCTAAGAAAATCTCAGGAGCATTATGGTAAAGAGCAGGGCAAGGTTGGCTTCAAGAGCACATTGAGAGTCCTGCCAGAAGGCTATGCAAATCAGCATCACTGAAGCCAGTGAAACGTAAATAGTGTTGGATTGCTGAATTCAGTAGTTGTGCAGGACAGGAATAGAGTAAAACTTGAAGGGGAATTCACTTCTTCAGTTAAAGAATATCTGCTACATTTTCACTGCTCCATTTAGGCACAAAATTCATTCTCTGCTCTGATGTCAGTTGGCAGTTGGGATTTAAACAAGTGCTATGGCTTTGTTCAGTCGTTCCATAGTAGTTAACGTGAAGACACGAAATGAATCCAAGAAGTACTGGCCTCGACTCACAAAGGGGTTGTCTCTTTTGGTAAAGGACTTCCACAATGACATTGAGTCACCATAGGTAACAATGGGATTATCCAATTACAATGCTGTTAGAGCATTGTGAACGCAATATACCCTGAAATGTATATAATCGAGACAGTCTTCGAAGTCTACCATCATACCAGCCTCTGAAGTCGATCTGAAACCAACTGCCTCGGAGACCTATTTACATATTCTCACATTCTCGGTCACTGCGGGCAGGTCCTGTCTTGTCTCTCATCCTCTCTCAGTCTCAACAAGCAAGGCTTTCCTGCCACACAACAATCTCAACCATGGGTAATTCAACATCCATCGAGAAGAACCGCCGCAACTCGGCGTTTCGCCGCGGGTCCTTGAAGTCGAGACAAGGAAGTATCACCAATGATGAACACCATAGCATCATGACCAATTGTGCACCAAGCACAGAGCCCTGGGCCCAGGCCCAGCGCAAAGGCAGCGTCACTACACCGCCATTGTCTCTTGAATCACAGGTCCAGCGCTTGAGAGAGAAGCTCGAGGCTGCCAAGGGCGCCCTGGACGAGCTGGACATTCTGGCGGCACACTACAGCCTACCGGGTGGGATCACAGAAAGAGTTAACGATGCCTATCTTTCGGATCCCTCCATCTCCCTGGCTGTCGACCGTCATCTGACCGACCTGGACCACACCGCCTCGGCTCTTTGCAGGATTGTCGCCACGATTCCTACTCCTGTTCCGAGTGGTGAGCACACCTGCAGATCATGCTCATGGTCCATGGACCCTGAGCTCCACACTGATGTAGATGCTTCTACACACTATGATCGGTCAGTCAGTGCATTGGTCTCTGAACGTGCAGTCCCTGCAGACTATCAAGGCTATGGTGACTTTGACTCTTCAATGGCCGCGATGAACACCCAACAGCGCGACACGACCCACTCATATGCGTCCAGCCTCGACAGGCCAGCCGGGAACTTGATCTGTGAAGACTTTTCTTCCCTGGCCTTGACCCCGGAATCTCACTACAGCGAGCCTACACGCAGGTCATACAATTGTCGAGATTCCTCAATGATCACGCCTCTCTATGTGGCACCGCTGAGGCTGCCCTCTAGTAGCCCACCATCCATGGAAGTCCCGAGGAGGCGAGCCTTGAGCGGCAACTGTGATATGCCAGGAGCTCCCTTTGAGAGAGAGATCCGTGCTTTGACAACTCAAATCAATAAATCACCCACAGGAAGAATGGAGCGAGCAGGAACGACAGCTCGCTATATCCCTAGGCCTCAATTGAGCGCCGATCCCTGCGCAGATGAGCTCCCCAGCACGCCGTGCCGGGAGGAGCCACGGCGGAGGAGACCCGTCTCGCTCCCCGGCCCCGACGCTGCGGATATTCCCATGAGGCAGTTCAGCACGGAGCACAAGACCCGACGCCTTCGCAGTATGAGGGCGACATCGTCAGAAGGTGGCTACAATGGTGGCGACGCTTCTGATATAGATGCGAGGAGGGGACAGGACGGCTCCGAGCCACTTAAGATGGACGAGCTGCTGACGTTCTTGAGGGACGGCAACAGCATGCGCGATCTATGAAACTACTCACACCCTGGATGTAATAAGCAGGTCTTTGAAAGCCAAGGGCCTCTACTGCCCAAGGCACACACTGGTAGTCACCACCTTTTCCTTTGTACGAACCTCACCTTCAGTTTTGGCCTAAAGCCTAAGTCCCTTCATTTCATAATTACGTAGGACCCTACGGTATGATAGAATTAACAAAATATACCTCATCCTACTGCCAAGTATTTTGCATATACACTGTGAAGAACCAAATGCGTAGTGATGCCGATATCAATATTAATTGTACGTATCAAAGAGTTCGAATAGTTGAATGTCCGTACTTTTTAAGCTTCAATGTAAATGTCAACTACCACATGCAAGGATTTAAGAGCCACCATCAAGATAGTAGCTCAGGCTGTAATTCAGAAACGAGCACTGCCGAGTCTCTGGAAAATTAATCGTCAATGATGGATAATCCAGATTCTTCGCTGGTCCAGCACCACCGGAGACAGGATCCCAAGCACCCGTCTGACGAACAGCCTCGAGCGTGCTCGTGTAGCCCCGTACTTTCAGGTAGTCTTCATCAGGATTCGGTGAGCCCGTCTTAGCGAACGCGGCGTAGTACCCGCTGATGAGCTGACTGGCCTGGAGATCACGCTCATCGCGGAGCGGATCTTGGTTGCCGTAGCTGAAGCCGAGGTCACTGCCGTGAAGCCTGAAGTAGTTTCCTTCCGGATCAGTCCCGCCATTCAAACTCGGTCCTAGGCCGAGAGTATCATATCCCTCATATGTCCGGTCTATGTTGTAGTAGTACGCAACCGGGAATGCTCCTGAGGTAGCGGCAGCGAAGACGGTAGCCTCGTCGATACAGCGGAACTGCAGGTCGGTCGAGACGCGTTGCGAGACGTTGAAGGTGTCGAGGGTGAGGTTACCCGAGTCGTAGTAAGGGAACAGCCCACTGTCGATCACATGCTGTGCCTGATCCTGGGAGATGCCTATCGAGTATGCGATGCCCTCAACCTCGCTGGTCGTCGTGTTCAGTGGAAAATTACAGAACGAGGCACCATCGTTGTTTGTTGTGCCGAAGATGATCGGGACGAACGCCTGGCTGCCGTTTTTTTCAGTGACGATGAGCTGCTCCGTATTGACGTAGGTGCCGTCTTGCACGACATATCTCGCAACCGTGGAGAGGTTCACGATGGTGGTCGCGTTCACGGTCTTCAGGCATGCGATCTGCTCTTCGACATCCGTCTGGTTACATCCCACGGCTTCAAACATTTGCTGCCCGGCTATGTCGTATGATTGCCCGATCGTGTAGTAGG
The DNA here is from genome assembly GCA_014850475.1 of Cryphonectria naterciae. Taxonomy (NCBI): domain Eukaryota; kingdom Fungi; phylum Ascomycota; class Sordariomycetes; order Diaporthales; family Cryphonectriaceae; genus Cryphonectria; species Cryphonectria naterciae. Next base: position 96,449 of record JACWST010000037.1, on the reverse strand, counting down.
AACTGTAAGTGGTGGCGTAGTCTCCATCCAGTCCGAAAGCCTTACCACCTCCGAGGTTGGACTGAGAAACACCACCAGAGATGAGAGTATTCTCGATTACAGGAGGAGATCCGAGCAGTGTGCGTACAGAGCCTGCGCCAGCGGACTCTCCGATGATTGTAACCTTATTAGGATCGCCTCCGAAAGAAGCAATGTTCTTCTTCACCCACTGGTTGAGTGACAGAAATGAATCAGTGCCTTGTTAATTCCACGGTCTTTGAGTTGAAAGAGAGTAGGGGTCTGTCTTACTTCCAACGCTGTGACCTGATCCCCAATGCCAAAGTTGCCCTTGACATCTGTTCCAGGAATGGCCAAAAATCCAAGAGTGGAGAGACGATAATTGAGTTCAACCGAGACGATATTCTCTCTGGATGCTAGGTTTCCTCCGTCCAATCCGGAGCTGGGACCACCACTGCCACCAGTGAAGCCGCCGCCGTGGATGCTGAATAGTACCGGCCTCAGGTTGTCAGTGGAGCCAGTCCGGGGGATGTAAGGCGTCTGAATGTTCAGGAACAGACAATCCTCCTGTGAGCCAGTATCTCCGGGCTGCGCGCAGTCCGCACCATAGTCTGTGGCGTTGATCGTCTGACCTGTTGCATTATACACGGTTGAGTATGCAAAGCGCTCGAACGGATTGGCGTAGGGAATCCCGAGGAAGCGAAAAGACTTTTGGTTGCGGAAGCCCACATAGGTATTTTCAGCAGACGAGATCCTCAGTTCGTTGGAAACGGTGGCCACGGCGTTCGTCGGCTCATTTTGAGAACTTGATTGGGTGCAGAGGACGGGCAGCGGCCGAGTTCCATTGTCGTCTTTCTTAGTCGAGAACCCAGGGTTGCTTCCTGGCGAGTACGTGACAGACAGTACCCCGTCCTGTACGTAATATCTCTGACTGTCATCCACCAGCTTGGCATAGGCGAGATATGACAAGGCGTGCTCAAAGTCGTCGGTATGAGCATCGAGGATTGGAATCGGCAGAAGAGCTTCTCCAAGAGCAGCACATCGTGCAGCACCGACGTCTTGCGATGCAGGGTCCAGAAGGATGGCACCGACATGGTTGGCATCGTCCGAGGCATTCAGGTTGTTCTGGTACACGAAAGTCAGGGACGTGTCTGTGGTGGAATACGACAAGTTCGCATACGGCGCAGCCTGGACGAGCCCCGCAAAAGTCATTGCCAGTGCAGACAGGGCCATGCGGCCGCTGTCTATGAAAGGAGCCATGCCGAGCTCACGAAAGTTGATCGTCGAGTTGCTCTCCGAACTCGCCATCTGACGAGAGACAGAATCAGCCGATCATATAGTAGTAATAATAATAGTACATCGCAACAAGAGAAAACTCAGCGTCATACTTTTTCTAGCTTGCCATTATCGTGCAATGTTGATTCCCTTTTGCCCCTCCTATACGGGCTCTGGCTAACCGGCCATACGGAACAACCAGAAGAAATCCCAGACCCCCCCCCCCCCCCCCAGGATAAAATGGCATAGTCATCGCTTTTTAAGCATTAGCGGATCAGGGTCCCCTTGCTGCTGTTTTGTAGGGGAATGCACGGAAAATACATACGGTACACCTGCCAGCTGCATTGCGAGTGGTCAGTCGTATTTACCCGTCTCCGGGTGTATTCACTCCAACTTAGCCTGCGGCCAATCCTTTGATGCCTGTGGGAACGCGCTGCTTGGGAGATTTCACCCAAGAGGTGGAAAAATCCCTTTTCGGTAACAAGAAACTTTTTTGAGTAGTACCCAGAAGCCCATTATGCCGGCAGCCGAAATCGCAAAATGGTGCTGGTCAACAACTGCAGCTCTTTCCGTATATACCGAGCCTATAAAATTGACCTGACAGGAATGTCTTGACTGCATAGATTGCATAGGTGTGGGCACTTGCCAGACCAGTTGAGGGAGAATCTGAGTTGAAAAGGAGGCAGAGGTTGCCATTTGAGCGGGGGCAAAAGATGTTCAAGCTTGGACAGCCTTTCGTTGCCAACAGGATGAGACTACACGAATTAAATTGTGAGGGAGAAAGGAACAAAATGATGAAGCAACAAGAAAAATCGGTTGACAGTTACTAAGTTTCAGTTACTTCCAATAAATGAGCCAAACAAGGACTGGACCAAACCCTTTCAGAACTCTCACAAAGTCCCGAAGGCACGCCTACTCCGATACAATGCTTCGACGAGCCCACATCTCAATCACCATCTCCATCTCGTCCTCGAACTGATCGCCACCCTTATCACCAAGCACCCCATGCCGCCCCATTCCCCGAGATACCTTCAAGTCACCCACCAGAGCCCGCAGCTCGTCACCCATGGCAAGCCGCTCCAGCTTGTTCCCAGGGACCCTATGTTGGCGCACGTATCGAGAAGCATAGTCCGCCCCAAGCTCGATCCCGTACGCCTCAAGCACAGGACCGTGTCGGAATCTGGACCTGGCGGTGCGCCGCGTATCCCACGCAGCCGGGACGGTGTCCATGTAACAGTGCAGCATCTTGACTCTCTCCGTGAACGAGCTCACGCGGCGGATGGTGTCCACCTTGCCTTTCTGGACCTGCTGTCTTCTGAGCACAATGCCTCTTTCCTTTTGTCGTTGGCCACTGGCCAGCAGAGAAGGGGGAAATGAGAGGTGGGATCGCCTCGTTCTATAAGCTCACCTTCTTCTGAGCAGCCGCAAAGGCCTTGGAATAAGCCTTCCGCTCGCCCGCCACAAAGTCTTTTAGATCAGCGGGCAAATTCCGGTAGCAGCTGCTGTCAAAAAAGTCGGCGCACATTTTGTGGAAACAGTGAAAGACGTCGCTGTTCTCGAGGACGTGTCTCCAGTTCTCGTGGCGGGGGGCCTGGCTGATATGAATATGTTGACCCGTCCAGGGACCTGCGCTGGGACCGCGGGGCCACTGGACAGAACAGTCTATCCGCTGGGGAACGCTGATGAGGACCTTTGTCGAGTCCATTTGTGCTTGACATAGTGCGTTAGGAGAGAGAGAGAGAGACAGAAAAGTATCAACACGGGATCACCTGGCCTTTCTGCCTGACGATTTATACTCCTTGCTCACCATCAGGCTGCCGAGAGGGCTATGCCTCAGGCTCGTTGGGCTTACCGAGCTAACGTATGATGCATAGTCGACAGATGGGGGCCGTCTCTTTGGATCGAGCATCCAAGACCATACGTTGTGTTCTGAAACAAAATTTCAAAGCGCTGCTGCGGGTCGGGCCAGCCAGCTCGACCCGCGGGGGCTGTTCAAAGGATAGACGAGCAGCGTTCTGGGCCGCGCGGAGGAGCTGGTTTCGTCCGGGAGGCCGCAGCAGGTAGCATACTCAAATTTCCACGTAGAGAACAATAATACATAGTAAATCATCGCGAGTATAAGAAGTATGAGGATCGGAACCCTGTGTGGGGGCTGAAATCTGAATGTCTGGCGATTGAACAGCCAGGGCTAGCGATGAAGATCCATGGCAATGGAAGATCCAAGAAAGCCAAAATTTGGATCATGGTGATTGTACACAAAAACGAAATAACAACTTATCTGTCCTATTGGCTTTTGTCTGTCTGTCTGTCGGCCAGCGGCCGTCTTTTGAAATTTGTGGTTTACCTAAGGCTAAGTAATGAAGAAAAAAGGCAAGTCACAAGACAAGAAAGAGAGAATTCAGATGCAAGTCATGGGGTCTCAAAAGTCCATGGGAATTTCATTGCTAAAAGAGAGTAATCTACAGTCTACTGTTCAGGGGAAAGTGGAGTATGTTCTTCACTCCGTTTCTTCTAAAGAGTGGTCAGGTTACCAGTCCTGCTGGTTCTGAGAGCATAATCAACCTAGGATTACGCAGTGCGGTCTGAGGGTGATTTTCTCAAGAGAGAATTCTCTCCACTCGGTGAGAACTTATAGTTGAGTAGGGGCGGAGCAGAAGGGGCAGCGATCGTTGCCCGAGTAGGCAGCAAAGCAGACGACACCGACCGGGTGGCCGCAAGGGAGCTTGAGCTTGGGCTCACGGTCCGGAAAGTCAGCGGTATCGGCACCGTCAGCCAGAAATTGCGAGGTGCAGAACATGCACTCATTGTCAAAGTCAAGTGCTGGCTCATCGTCGTTACCACCATCGGCCTGCGTGGTTGCAGCAGAGGTGGAGGAGGAGGAGGAGGGCTGGCCCTGGAAGCCGGGGAACGGCGCGTTGCCCACATTGATGTCATCAAAAACACCCAAGCCGCCGACATTGTTGCCCGCAAGCCAAAGCCGCATCGCATTATCCTGGATGTCCTGGAAGATGAAGTCGTGGAAACTGCCCATGGCACGCATGGAGAAGATGGGGTTGTTGCGAGCCAGCTGAACAGCCTCTCGCCGTAGTCGTGCGATAGAACTGTGCAGGGTAGAACGGAAGTCGTCTCGATCAATGGCCATGGCGTCGGCATCAGGGTCAGCCTCGTCGTCGTCGATGGACATGGCGTCGTCGTCAGACACATCTCCAGCAGGCATGTCCTCATCCTCGCCCTCGCCCTCATCCTCACCCTCGGCCTCATCGTCATCGTCGTCCTCGTCGTCCTCGTCATCCTCGTCATCCTCGTCGTCAGCATTCGGGAGGATTTCATCCTCCACGTCTTCGCCCTGGACGAAGTACGGGCAGGTGAAATAGTACCAGGCTTCGTGGTCCACTGAGTCATCGCTTCGGACAAACTCCGCAAACATGTGGAAGCCGGCTTCATCCAAGACCGAGCCCAGAAGGTCGGGGTCAGCGAGAACCTTGACCTCTGCGTCAGCCATGAGGGTCATCGGGGGCGAGAAGAGCCTGTACTCACGGATTACGCCCCAGAGGGTTGCGACATCTCGCCTGATTCGGGGGTGCCGGCGAAAGCGCATGTCCTCGTTGATCATCTCCCGGGCCACTTGGTACAGAGCCTCCTCTTTGCCCGTGATCGTAAAACTCCAGACATTGAAGTCCGGCTCGGGACCAGAGACAGAGCTCATGAGATCAGTCATGACGGACAGGAAGGTGGGCGTGAAGTGGGCGTTTGTGAGCTGTCCTGGACGCGGCGGCATGAGACCCTGGGTGGGTTGCCGCAGCAGGATGAGGTATTCGGGCTCGTCGAGCAGGAGGGGCGCGGCTAGGTGGGCATAGATGAAGTGGTGGATCTCGATGACTTCCTCGGACCATTCCTCAGCAGTGTCGAATCGAGGGTCGTCCCACTCATAAGAGGGAACCGGGTCCTCCAGGCCGACCTTGATCCTGCAAAAGTCATAGAAGGATCTGGGCCGGCGCAGAATGAAGCTGTAGGCAGGACAGTGGGTGGTGAAACGAGGCAGGCCTAGCACCAGAGCTGCGACAGCTTGTACGCCCGGGTTTCCGGCCTCGATGTGGAGGTCGAGGCGTCTGCGTAGGTCGCTGATCAAGTTGGGCGCCGAGGTCATACTCACCTGTGCTGGGGTTGCAGATTGTTGTTGGTCAGACATAGTCGAGGCTTGTTGTCCAAGGCCAAGAAGAGTGTGGATGTCGGGGGAAGAGTGAGTCGGCCGGTGTTGACAATGTTCATCGGGGTGTGTGTGTGTGGTGTGTGTGTTGTGCGTGGCGGATGATGAACGACCACACAAAGAAAAAGTTCCTCAGTGAGGCATAAATTTCGTACATATATATACCTGTTCAATGCCGACGGCCTAACCTGGACTGTTGCAAAACAGTGCCATCGGGATTAAACAACCCTGAAGCTGTTGAGAATCCCTATTCATGGTCGTCGCAAAGACTGTCTGGGTGCCAAGCATGAGTTGATACAGATGCTGTTGTGCAACACATCGACTGTTGAGATGACAATAAGGTTGTGCCGGAGATAACATAACTGAGCTGGCTCTCTTGGCTAGAGTCTCGAGGGAGAAACAGAGCCATTGTTCTCCTCCAAAAGACAAAAGCAGAAGGGTGTCGCGCCGTCCATGACAGACCAACCTCGAGGGATGGCAACGTCTGGCGCTGGCCACAGTTATATTTCATGAATTGGGCCCAACAACCCATCAAGACCTCTCTGTGTCAACCTTGTGCTGCCCTGTTGGTGATGGTTTCAATCAGCGTATAGAGATTTGGCAGAATAGTCATTATATCTGTCACACTGACGAGGATCTTGGTCCGCTTTGGGCATGACGAGACGCGAATGTGGCTGCTGGTAGTACTGAACATTATAGAGGTGCAAAGAAGAATAAAAGGGTAAAAAGAAAGAGAAGGAACAAAAGAAAGAAGACGGGTCTCTAACGAACCATAAGTGATGCTATACGCACGTGGAATTCATCGTGTCATAAATGTGACGAGTCACCGCACTAGAGTTCCCTCGACGGAGAACTAGGTGGACACACACACACGTGGCTTTGACATCCACTGCTGAGTCTAGAAGAAGAAGAAGAAGAAGAAGGTTTGAAGGCTGGTGGAATACGATGAGATGCATGATTTTGGCTGGTCGTAATGATAGTGTTCGTCTCTTTGGTACGTTAAGCGAGTAAGTATTTCATTGGAACATTCCTTACCAAAGAACCTTGGGCCCCATGCTCATGGATCCAGCAATGGGCAGGTCGAGGACTATGAGCGAGAGTCTCTTGTGGTCCTCGCTGAGATTTGACAGATGCGACATGACATCTGATATCTCCGAGTTTTGAATGATGTAATGCTTGACGTTTCAGGATCCGCCCTCGAGGCATGCATGCGTGCCAGACGTACAAATATTACGGTACAAAGTACAAGGGAATGCGTATAACAACAGACAGGTGATCAGTTCGGAACTCTCGGATCCAGAGGCTGTTGAGATCGTCGTCCAAATGACGAGGCTGGGTGGATATTGCCTGGCTGCTGTGGACATAATAAAGTTGAAAGTAAGAAACAAGTTTATGACGGGTTTGCTTATTTCACAGCCCCCTTTACCCTTTGCCATTCCTTGTGCTGTGCTGTGCTTGTCAAAGCCTGGGTATATTTGTCGTCTGATGACGAGGCCTTTTTGCCGCCCGTGCTGCAGCTTTCAAGTACAGTATTTCTTGGGCTGGGCTGGGCTGGGCTGGTCGGCGACCTGAAGTTTGACGACGTTGGACACATGCAGTTGGACACAAAATCTTGTCCACCTTGTGCTGCTTGCTTGTCTTCGTCTCGAAGTTGTTTGTCGCTTTATTGCATGGTTCGACGACTGGAAAAAGGGAAGAAAAGGAAGGGAAAGGAGAAAGAAAGGAAGAAAGAAGAGAAAACAAAGGAGGGCGCTGGTACAAACAAAAGACGCCTGAGGCAAACAGGGCAACAGGGCACCAGTCCACTATAAGCGCACTAAAGTTCAAACACAGTTGAGGAAGCCAGGCGGGGGTTGGGGCGTTCCCTAGGTCCCCTATCCCTGAACCCGCAGTGAGCCAGCCCGTTGCCCCCCCTGTCGCAAGCCCCAGCACGTGTCCGGTACTGCCACAGGCGCCCCTCTGCCCCTCCACCGGCATGCTCAGTGGGGTAGACAACCCGTCACCAGCGCCTCTGACAGGCCCTTCCGACCCCTAAAAAAGGCAGAAGGGGACTCCACCAGGACCCAGACGCTTGGACTTGAGGCGTCGACTTGGCACCTTACTTGGCACCTTACAGGTCCCCCAACCACCTTCTGCCGGCAGTGAGTGCGGCCAGACTTGGCTTAATTATTTGCTGCAGCCCCAGATCCAACCTAAACCCAAACGCAAAGCCCAACCTCGACAACGCAACATACAAGACCACCCAACAAGTAAATGTTCCGACTGCCAGGGCTGCAGCGACACACATTCTTAGCTCTTGATTCTTCTGAAAACTAAACCCCATTCTTACTCATCATCATCATCATCTTCTTCTTCATCATCGACAACAACTCCCTCCTCATTCGTCATGGCGGCGGCTCCGACCCAGGTCGAGGCCAAGTCGCTCTCTGCCATCAACCAGCTGGCTGCACACCCTCCACAGTACCCTATCAACCCAGTTGGGAGGCATGAAACCCTCTGTCTCTATATATCACGAGTGCCTGGGTCACGCGGTGAGCACCCATCCCGCTCATAAGGCTAGGGGGAAGGAGGAGGAATGGGGGCGGAAAAGGGAGAGAAGGGGGGGAGGGGCCATTTGCAATCAACTAATCTCTCTCACCTTTGACTGTACAGACGTCATTCTGTCGACTTTCAAGCCACAGAGGAAGTATGTGACGGGAGAGGATGTGGCCAACTCACTCTACTACATCCACCTGGATAATCTGGGAGACGAACTGCTGGTCCCGAGATCTCACAGACATGAGGATGCACCAAGGGCAAGCATGGACTCGACCAGGAGTCAGGAGCGTAGAATCACCCGGAAGCCCGTGCCGACATCCGCCACTGTGGCCCAGCAACCGGTCTTGGAGACGCCCACGATGAACAGCATAAACACCGATGACCTGCGGAGAGCTGCACCGCCGGAGCAACCGTCCCTGCAGGCCACCAAGGAGAATGTTCCCATAGGGGGACTGAGAGGAGGAGGCAGAGGAGGAGGCAGAGGAGGAGGAGGAGGAGGAGGAGGAGGAGAAGGAGGAGGAGACGACTCAACGCGGCCCCTCGCTCCGCCAGCCGACGTGTCCGCACCATCATCATCATCACATTCTGTCAAAGTGTCTATTCCCTCTGCGCCGATAGCCAGGAAGCCTCTTGGGCCACGGCAGATGGCTGACCCGCCATCGCCGGTCAGAAACATGCCTCCTCCTCCACCTTCAGAAGCTGTCAGGCCAGCAACACCTCCAACACCTGAGGAGGCGAGGCCGGTCCTTCCACCAAGACCAACAGCCCCGCCACTACGCCTGGACGCCACGCTTCCGCCGCGCAGCTTCGACGAGATACGCGCCACCCACAGCCCTGCGCTGCAGAGCCCAATGACCCCGAGCCGCTCCCCGTCTCCATGGAGTAAACAGCAGAAACCCTTCACGCCCTTCTCGCTGACCATCATCCGCCGCAACCCAGGGACAGGACACCAGTGGAATATCGGAAAGGTCTCCTCGTACCAGTCGACCATCGTCTACCACGATCCAAATCATCCGGACGCACTTCCTATGGTCCAGTACCCGCGTGGGTATCCGGCTATCAATATTCACATTGAGACGAGTGGGTATGCCCGGTTTCGCGATTTCACCACCACCTTTCCCAAGGTAAACTTTGATGCTGCACGCCCGGGCTCAGCAGGGAGCAATCTGGCGCAGAACATGAAGGAGCTGGCGGCCAAGATGCAGGCACAGCAGCAGCAGCGGCAGGAGGAGGACGCCGCTGCCGGCGGGCCCCACGACGAAGGCGAGAGCGGGTTCAGGAGGCAGGTGGTCATGACGTACGGCAAGACGTGGACGCATAACCTGAAGGAGGTGTTTGCCTCGCGGAAGCGCGATCGGAGCGGAACCGGGACCAGCGACACGGATCACCTCAGCGAGCCGCTGCACCCCTCCCTGCCCAGGGTGTCTGCCCACCAGCGGCAGGACAGTGGTGCCTCGACTGCGTCGGCCGATTCTTCTTACTTCCCTGCCATGACCAACCCTCACCACGCACAGAACGAGGGGCATGCCGATGCGACACACAAGGCGGCGGGCGCGGACGATCAACCTGCCCTCCAGACCCCTGGCCCGGGGCTCAGGCCCAAGGGCTACACATTCACCTCACCCTGGGATGGGCAGTGCGACTTTCGCACCGCCTCCAACGGACGCTCCCTCAGGTGCCGACACACACGCAATACCACGTCGCAGGGCTTCAACCCCCTCGTCGCAGCCCAGGCTTTGCGCGACGCGGCCTCATCCACCGCCGCCGCCGACGGCGGGCGCAAGCGCGGCAGGTCGAGGGGCATGAGCGCCAGCCTTGCAGGGGTGACGAGCGATAAAGTCGACGTGAGCGAGCTGCGCTTCAACTTGCCGAGCACAGACCTCTTCGGCTCCAAAGAGGACCGCGAGCGCGCGGCCAAGGAGGTGGTGGAGGGCCTCGGCAGGATGCTGGTGAAGAGCCCTGGCGGCAAGGAAAAGGCAACAACGGACGGGCAAGAGGGGGACGAGGACGAGGACGAAGAGCCGGTGTTTGACTTTAGCGGGCTGGGGAGAGAGAGGGCGGGAGGCGGAAACAGGGGAACCCGGGCCAAGCTAGGCAAGCTGCTCGTGCACGATGAAGGCCTGAAGATGCTGGACCTGGTGGTGGCAGCCAACATGGGGATCTGGTGGCAGGCCTGGGAGAGGAGCTTCTAACCCGCGCCGGGCACCAAGACGATGTGATGCCCTCTTATTGTCCCCAAGGTTACACTTACACACTAGAGACCCGAGGATACCCGCTACATTCATGTTTAGCAATTTCCTGAACCAAGCGTTGGATTATTTTTTTTCTTCTTTCCCCTCTTTTTTTTGTTTTAACTTGATATAAAACATGAAAGCAAGACAGCATAGAGCGAACACTTAGCGGACCGGGGAGACAGGTTTCCAAAATTATCAAGTAGTCTATAAATGTCTATTGTCTATTACATATCTACCGTATATAAATGTATATTGTCTACAGAAATCTCCCCTAGTAGTAGACGATTACTTCCCAATTAGTCCTTCAGAGAAGGTCACGTGGGGTCCCCAAGCGGATGCAGTTTAGCACGCTCTCCCCTATCCAAATTGTCGGAAGCGTTTGGCTAGTAGAGAGGAAGGATTCATCAGCCCTGCGGAATCCGTCCACATTCAGCGTCCATGACAGGGTGGCGTACAGAGACCAACCGTCGATTGTAGTCGCATCACGACAAGCAATTCGGGAAGGGTGGCTTCTCGAGAGTAACAGGATTTATCAACGAGTGCGGAAGGGGCTATCAAGTTCATCAGAGGACTACAGGCTGCCTGTCTTTGCTTTTTATACTGTCGAGAAGCGCTGGGTTAAGCTGGGTATCTGGAAAATGAATGGCTTCCGAACATGTCTCTCTTCAGAGGACCAGATATCAACAGAAAAGCTTGCACAAGGGTGAAGGAAGTGGATTTACCACAACACACAAGGGGCCCCAGTGAAATTATGTGTCTTTCGCCTGGCCAGCTAAACGGCTTTGGAATATAACAATTTGGATTGCCAGGAGACGCCGTCGGCCTTGCTGGTTTGACAAGTAGGTGATTACTTGCTTGCCAGCGAGACAGAAGGACGATTAGCAGAAGCACAACGTGCACTAGACAACATGTTGTTTCGCTAATTCGCCCAAGAGCTCCGCCCGATCAAGACCCAAACTCACCAGTGCTGCTGCACAGTCTCGAAACGGAGCGAGACCGACAACGAGCAGCGCGCAGGGAATTAACGGATCACCGAGACTGGTACATATTTTCCTGCTGTGAGTTAACCGTGCAATTTCGGGAATCTTACAAATGTTTGAATCTGTCGTTGAAAAGTCTGAATACTTAACTTATGGTTAAGTAAATATAATCCAGTTTCAACAAAAATCCATTGTTATTTCTCTCACCCACGCACGGACCGCTATCCGCTCTGTGCGGCAGTCCGCATCATAGCCATTCTAGCTCCGACCAATCAATCGGCGCCCTTTGTAATACCCGCCAAAAACAGCTCAGGCCCGAGACTGCCCGTTCGTCGACGTCGCCAGGGCAAGCTCAACTTCCGCCACCGACCGACCACCCGCCGGCTGCGCTACAAGGAGGACTTGAACTTCATCTTTTGGTCACTAGAACGCCCCTCCTCCATTCCAAGTCTGATCTCCTGCGACGACCTGTACTGGGTCAATTGGTTCACTCTGCTCCTGGGGACTCTCTGGTCGCGACGTTCATTTTTGGTCCAAGAGGAGTTGCCAACTGCCCGGAAAAGCTTCTCCTCCTTGCCCTGGCCAGCCCGAGCCTCTTCGAGAATATCCCACCCACCACAATACCCGCTGCGACAACAGTCACCACTCTCTCACGATGCTCTCCTCCACGACAGCCCGCCAGCTCGCCCGGGCAACCCTCACCTCAACGACGACGACCACCGCCTCGTCCCTCTCCATGTCCTCCCGGCTCGTCGCACCCGCCGCCACCGCCGCCGCCGCACAACACATGCTGGTGATAAGGCGAGGCTATGCGACGCCCATGGGCCCCCCGCCCAAGGGATTCCGGCAGCCGCCGCCCAAGAAGTGGGACGAGGAGGAGGAGCGCACGTTTGACAAGCTTGGCAAATACTTCTTGATGACGGAGATGGCGCGGGGCATGTATGTGCTGTTGGAGCAGTTCTTCCGGCCGCCGTGAGTATTACCAAACCTATACACCCCCTACAGCAGGAAAGGAAGAGCAGGAACTATGACATGGGAACGTCTGGATGAAGGCTGGCTGGCGTGGATGGCCGGCATCACCAAAAACCACCAGCTTGCCGAACAACCTCGCTGATATTCCACACCTTCGTTACCTCCCAGTTACACAATCTACTACCCCTTCGAGAAGGGTCCCATCTCGCCCCGCTTCCGCGGTGAGCACGCCCTCCGGCGCTACCCCTCGGGTGAGGAGCGCTGCATCGCCTGCAAGCTCTGCGAGGCCATCTGCCCCGCGCAGGCCATCACGATCGAGGCCGAAGAGCGCGCCGACGGGTCTCGCCGGACCACACGCTACGATATCGACATGACCAAGTGCATCTACTGCGGGTTCTGCCAGGAGAGCTGTCCCGTCGATGCCATCGTGGAGTCGCCAAATGCCGAGTACTCGACCGAGACGAGGGAGGAGCTGCTTTACAACAAGGGTAGGTCATCCGGCGAGTGCGGGCAAACGCAGTGCTGTTGCCATGTCTGCACCCCTCCTATCCGGCAGCATTTCGCTGCTGGATGAGGGGCTACCACCGCTGCGGCCTTGACAAGTACGATCGCCATGCTAACATCTATTACAGAAAAACTGCTGGCCAATGGAGACAAGTGGGAGCCCGAGCTGGCGGCTGCTATCCGGGCAGACTCTCCCTACCGGTAAGAGAGAGTGCAGGGACAGCAGAAGCTGCCTGCCAGGTGGGCCATCTATCATTATACTGCGTGGGAGATTACTGTAGAGCCAGGCGGGCGAGAGTGGGAGAGAGGGAGAGACAGAGCGTAGGGCGAGGATGGATATGTAGACCCAAAACATTGTACATAAAAGAAAAAGACACAGACGAATCTGGAATTGTTATTCATTTGCTCCAGCAAGCGAGTGTGCAGGCTCCATTTAATTGTACTGTACATAGTACTTGGACTTTTAGGTACAAAGTACTTTGTACCTCTGGCGAAACACTCACCACCTAAAGTAAGCAAGTACGTAGTAATCATCGCCCTCCGTCAAGGTGGTCCAAGCTTTCTCTGTGAGGGTGGTCCGTGCGTCGCCCCCCCCCCCCCAAAGGCCCAGCCGGCAACCAAGCAAAGCTCGGGGCGAGAAATTTCTCGTCATCACTCCCAAGACCTCCCGCCCCAGAGCTCCATCCCATCCCAACCTTCCAACCTCCAACGCCTCTGCGACATACAATCCAATTGATCCTCGCCAATTACTACAGCTCTTCCCCACTTACTTTACCCTCAACAAAGGCCCCAGCTCCTCCCTCCTTTGTGCTGCAGTCCCTTCCTTTTTTTCTTCTTTCCTTTTTCCTTCCCCGTCTCTACTTCCCGCAGATCAGCAAAGATGTTCCGCACCGCCGCCCTCCGCACCGCCGCCGCCGCGAGACGAGCCGCACCCTCTGCTGCCCGGAACTTTGGTAGCATCGTCTCGAGACCTGCGCTGCGGCAGTCGATGGTCGTGAAGAAGGTCGTCGCGTCGCCCGCGGCCTGGAAGCTGGGTGCCGTCAGGACGTATGCTGCTGGGGGCTCGCTGAGCAAGGAGGATGTTGAGGGGCGGATCATGAGTCTCCTGGCTGGGTTTGACAAGGTGAGTTGTTCTTTTACTGCTTTGGTACTGTGGGCTGGGAATGGGTAGGAGAGAGGGGAGGGGGAGAGAGAGACCTGTTGACCAGGCGGAGATGGATTTCGGGCTTTCGGCTTAGAGGGGGGAGACAAGGGAGCAGTGCGTTCTGCATAATTGGGGGGCGGGGGGGGGGGGGGCGGAGGGGCTTGCATGTTGGGAGATGTCCTGGGTTGACCTTGCTAATCTTTTTGTCTTGTTACAGGTCAACGACCCAAGCAACGTACGCAAAAACTCCTATCAAGAGGACCACCGTTGCCTCTACCGGCATTCGCGGACGAGACAAGCTAACAAGTTCTCGCCGAAATCTATAGATCAAGCCCACTGCGCACTTCATGAACGACCTCGGCCTGGACAGCCTGGACACCGTTGAGGTTGTGATGGCCATCGAGGAGGTATGGCGATAAAGCGACCCACGATGTCACATGCAGGAAAGATGGCTGAGCTGACATGTCTTTTTTTCCGGTTGCAGGAGTTCAGCATCGAGATTCCCGACAAGGATGCGGATGGCATCCACTCTGGTGAGTCTAGATCCCCTATCATCCGCCGTTCCCATAGCCGGTGATACTGATCACTGGGCACTGTTGCTAACCATTCATCCCCCCCGGGGGGCAAAACAGTCGACGCCGCTGTCTCATACATCGTCGCCCAACCCGACGCGCACTAGACGCTCTCCATTCCGTTGTGGAACCAGTTCCGATCGAACCGAGGTGGAAGAGATCGGGGGAAATTTGTACGATACCACCTTTGACAAGGAGAGAGACAATACAAGACGCCGCAAGACAAATCCACCACCGATGACACTCGGGCAAACGAGAAAAATAAATGCAGAAAAAAAGAAGGAATTTGGCATGCATACCTTCCTGCGTGCCTTGTGAAACGCCACTCTAGACGGGGGATGGACTTGAGACAGAAGAAGAGAGCGCAGTTCTCAGATGACAAGTAGGCGTGGGCTCATTTGGCGTAGTGTCTGAGCTAGGTGCAGACATGCACTGCGAAGAGATGGGGGACGAGAGTGGTTGGGTACAGGAGCCTATGAATGGATAGGCGTGGCCTGTTTTCTATGTGCCATTCTCAATAAACGTCGTGAGTGCGCGCAAGTCTACTAATCTGCATATCTCTTAAAATCTCAGCCCAGAGACCCAGCTGCTTTCTCCAAGTCCGAAGCCCAGGATTCTGCCACCAAACTGTCAGCCTGTCAACTCTCGGTCACCCGCTTGCTGTATCTGGAAGCCAGCGGTCCGCATCACATCCTATCTCCTGCTTCCTGGCCTCACCTGTGCTTCAATTTTAGTCATCACATAGCTGTGATTGTGATACCGACTTACAGCCACCGTCCTTATGGTTGGCTCTTTGGCCGGCCGTGTCTTCTGGCCTTTTTTCCTCCCCCCTTCTTTCTTTCTTTCTCTCCTCCCCCCCCCCCCCCAACCCCTTAAGAATATGCCATGGGTAGTCCAGCGGTATCTTTTGCACCTATGAGATCATTTTGTTCGTTCGTTCTTTTTGGTGGTTCTTTGGGGGGGGGGGGTCCTTGAGAGAGTGTGTGGTTCATGAGGATTGGGCGTCCGGACATTTTGGACATTTAATCCGCCTAATTACTTGAGTACCTCTTTTACCTGTCTCGAGCCTGATGGTGTTATGATCCAGAGCCTGCTCAGCTGTAGCTGAAGATATCTCAGGGTATGATCGAATACTTACAGAAGTTTTCTCTCGCTTTTTTTCTCTCGTCCCTCTCCGCCCCCCCCCCCCCCCCCCACCCCCTCCCCCCCCCCCCTCCTCCTCCCCCCCCCCCTTGCGCCCCCCCCTCTCCCCCCTCCCCACCCATAACCTCTTTCTCCCCCCGTGCCCGAC
>JACWST010000037.1:0-80725 GCA_014850475.1 Cryphonectria naterciae | reverse complement strand
TTAGAGAAAGCTTTTGCTAGTAATCCCGCCTCATGGGGGCCCAGCCGCTTTTTTTCTCTCGTCCCCCCCCCCCCCCCCCCCCCTCGGGCGTCTACACAAGGTGGTCTGCGCTGCCACGTAAGACTATAATACGGCTATGCTGTGCAGTCAAGTGAAGTCGAAGAATACTTAAGGGACGCGGATGTGATAAGCTCTTAGCTCCATGCTTGTGAAAGTCAAAAGTAAACACTTATAACCTAGCATGAGGGCCAGACCTGAAGACTCACAATGTTGGTTTCTACACGTGCACCTATCAGGGCGAATCGATTCTACCGTAGTCCCTACTGGAAACTACATGCTAGCGTAGTGGATGATGGTAGACTAGACGCGCCTGGACGGTTCTGTGTTCTTCTCATGGTGAGAATAGTGTCAAGCAAGTTATCCCCCGATGCCCGTCTAGATCTGAAATGTGCCCGGACCACTCGTATCAGTGCTCATGTGAATATAACACGGACGTGACTAGACATCATCACCCCAGGAACCATGGGGCTTAGGTATTTAGTATCAACTATAAACATAACATAGTCTGGCAGATGATGAGCACAAGGTGACAGCGTTTGGTCAATTCTTCCCCTCCGAATCCATATAAAAGCCCGCTCTCCCTCCCCCATTAAGACTTCAAACGGGACATTCTTATCCATCTTCATCCCTCACTATATGCTCTTTCAACCGCAACACTCTTCCTAAGACTTGACACGCCTTGCGCCGCATCGAGCCGCCGGTCCTGACAGGAGCTCAATTAGTCGACCCTTCCCGGCTCGTCGAACCAGAGCACGACGCCGCCCACATTATTCTATTTTCTCCTGGGCTGGTCCAAATTTTTGACGTGCCCGTTCGGCCTTCTGCTTTTTTCTCGAAGCCGTCTACGACCACACCTGCTACTATCTACGTACCACCTTCCAGGAGGGTAGGTCATAGTGCCCAGTCAGTCAACCATCGCGACCGAATAACCCCCTTTTCCCCATCGCGGGCGCCGGTTGAGTTCTTCCGGTAGGTGTCAATAACAAGCAACCAGAGCCCTCGCAATCCAGGCGGACGGTGGCGCGGGAGCAAGATGGACCAAGCCTTCCTGCCCGCCAACTTGGGCAATGCCGTGCTTGAGAAGCTGTGGGCGGAGCAGGGTCGTTGGCGGGGTGGTCCTGCCTTCTAAGGTGTTGAGTAGAATCTGCAACGGGAGGAGACCCCACAGGTTTTGAAGAGCGCGATTCCCAGGTACGCTTCCATGATGGCAGCCCTGTCTGTACTGGAGCCTCGGGACAGCCGACGCGGGTGCCAGAGATCACCTCACATAATGGGGCAATGGTGACCAAAATACTTTACAACGAGTCGGCTCCACAGATTATTCTGCGAGTTTGTTGAGCGAGCCCATTGCCTACGAAAAGACCAGTTGCCAGAACGCGGAAGAATCGATATGACCTAGTTTATAGTACGAGATATTAAGCAGTTCGACTTTTGTAATTGAGCCTTGGGAATCTCCAGGACAACATCAAGTAGCCAATGGTCGGCGTGTAGGTCTTTTGGGATTATACAGGGCTTGGTCGTGTGTCAGCCTTGCATCGCTTGAGGGCAATTTATGAAGGGGAGCGGCGTGATCTCACCATGCACGAATTCATATCGTGTGGGAAACAACTGGACACGAGGAAAAGAACTGGACATGTTGTGATGCACTGATTGAAAAGCAATTATTTGGATAGGAACCGACTTTTGGTATAATAATTAAGCAGCACCAGGTTTCTTGGCTAAGTCACCCGACAATAGTTATACCATTGCTGGTGTGTGATACATGGAAATTTTGTGAGAGATTTTGAGGGCAAAGTGGACCAGTGTAGGCGTTTTGAAGATCTCACTGTTTTGTTGATCAAACAATCCTGGCCTTGAGAGTTTCCAGTGCACCCTTGAAGTCAATCAACTTGTCCTTCACCCCCAACTCCTCGAGGCTGATAACACTCTGAGGATCGATCTGCTCCCAGTTCGGGACCTTCTCACTCCAGCGGAGTTGTGCCGCGTACTCGGCGCCATAGACGCCATACAGCTTGGTCGCGGCCTCGTCGGAAATCTCGGCATATGCCGCACGCTTGCCGGTGACTTCCTCGAAGACGCGGACGACATCGGTGAACGGCAGGTAGTCCGTGATGACCACAGCAATTTTCCCGTAGGCCTTCTTGCCGGCGTTGAGCAGGCCCTCAACCACAATTCCGAAGTTGTGATCGATATCACCAACGATGGGAAGAAGAGAAGACGGCTTGCTCGGCTGTGTGAACAAGTAACCTCCGTAGGAGTTGGGCTAGCAAATTTTAAACTCGTCAGAACCTAGTCATGGGTTTCTAGTAGAAAAAATATAAAATATTCAGGATCTGACTTACAATTTCCAGGAATTTGACCATGGGGAGAGTCGCGAGGTTGGTGGGATACCAACCGGGCCAGATCTGGGACGTCTTTCTGTACAGCTCAGGGAGGGCCTCCTTGATCCAGTCCACTGCCTTTGCCTTGTAGTCGAAATGCGGTACCGGGAACTGGCCTCCAGATGACTTCTCGCCTGGGGGCAGGCTGCTCATGACGAAATGCAACAGGGTTGGGGTCTTTTGCGCTGCGTTGGCGACATTCTTGAGCTGCTGCAGTTCTTCCTCACCCGCACCATCGCGGCCGAGGCTCAGGACGGATTCCCAGTAAGTGGTCACCGCAAAGATGGCATCAACATCCTATCGAAGTAGTTCGGGGATTCAGTACTGGATGCGGACAACGCATTGATATCTCGGACGCCCTGCGCAAGTTACTAACCTCGAAAGCCTTGACGAGGCTGGCTTCATCGTTAACATCAGCGGTGACAACCTCGATGCCCTATGACCGATTAGTGGGACAAGTTAAGAAGATGAGGCTGGGAGATGGCGCGCACTTGAGAAGTAAGGGCCTTTGCTTTGTCGCTGTTTGCATTCCGCGTGAGAATGCGAATTTTCCAGGCTGACGACTTCTGCAGTTGTCTAACGACGGAGCCACCTTGGACTCCAGTTCCTCCCAGAACGGCGATAGTAGGCATGGCGAGTTGAGCAAGAAGGATGATGAGACGAATAAGAATCAATAGCAGATACTGTCTTCTCAAGCCAACTCAATCTCTACAGTGACCTTTCAACCCCCATATATATATACAATATTCTCGCATTCATACTCTACTAAACAGAGCTCACGCTCTCCTCATTAGCTGAAGCCCATCGTTAACGCCGATATATGTTCTCATAGTACAGACCTTCAGCTTCATTAGTCAACCTGATCAATCTTTCCTTCATCACACTGACTTATGGTACATTATGAACGAATGATTAATGTTAAAGACTGCTCCATTGATGTAAAGTCCGACGAAGGGCATCTATGCAAATCCGTAAATCCGCTCAATTATGGGCCAATACCACAGTATTACGTAGTGACAATTCAAACACATGTTTGGCTCACCGTGATAAATGAATCGCTAGCCTCACAGTCGCACTCCCCTTGAAAAGAATTGGGACTTCGAAAACTCACGCTGAAGCCGATCTATCACGGTGGCTCGAGGCGGAAATCGGATAATCGGACGGACTCAACACGGATTTGCATTGACTGAATCCCGATTATTTCGCCTTCAAGACCTATCGTGCAATGCACGACCCATTCAATTGCGCGTGCTCATGCTTGTGCTCTTGGTGGTTGGCCTGGGTATATTATGCGAGGGTATGGTGCGTCGCAGGGCTGACTTTGCAAAATGCCCTGTTAACCATTATGCCTACAATGATTCAACAACTGCATGGTTACAGCTATGTAGCTATGTTTTTGTAAAACAGTACTCCAAGAAAGAAACAATTAGAAGGGACAAAATAGAAAAATGCTAAGGTGAATTGGTCAACATAGTTTGATGACTGCTGCACGAGTCCATCGCAGCAGTGCTTGAAGCAGCGCTGGACATAGTCACGATATTAGTTATGCGAAGCCCTGGAGTGCGAAAGAGCATCTCATTGTCAACAGTGATGATAACTTCTACGGCTCACTCGTTGCTCAGATGGTAGGGAGACATTTTGAGCATGGAGTTGTCTGTAGTGTTCAGGGCTTGTAATTATGTATCCCCCCCCCCCCCCTTCTTCAACACCAGCCTGGTTTCGGAGTCTCGTTGACCAAGGATCAACTTCTCTCATGAACTTTGTCACCGATCCACAATCCCGATAAACAAAATCCACCGAGAGCTCTTTTACAACTTCAAAGTTTTAGATTGTATATTCGCATTGACCTTGTGTTCTACTTTTGGATATTATTTTTGTGAGCTAAGTTAATGTATGACCTTGATTTCAGGTCTCGAGATCGTGTATAGACGACCTCGTTTACAGCGCCACGAGACGTGAGCTCATGAAACTGTCTAACCGCTTGAAGAAATGAGATCGTTTTCCTCGAGGAGCGGAGAGAGCTCATGATTCGCCTACCTCTGTTCCGACCAGAGAACACCACAACCAAGACTGGCAGTAAGATTCACCTCCGAGTCCAAGTCCTTTCACCATAACGCCATCACAAAGTCCAGCTCGGCGCCTGGATACCAGACTCATCATAGGCGAGATCTCCAAATTCGTCAACACCAGGGTCAACAGCCGCCGTAGTGAAGATGTCGGTCATGGGTATGTCGGACGACATGTTGAGGAATTCCATAAAGGGGTCGCTTGTATAATCTACCTGGAACAAGTCTTGCTGGAAGCCATGGTCAGTTGCCGTGGATGTTCCAAGGCCAGCTGCAGAGGCACTATCAGGGCCAGACGGGTCACCCCATGCGGTATAAGGAGACGAGCTCGTGTAAGTGGTCGTAGAGGGAGGGTAGTCGGTACTAGGCCAGTCCAACAGCCCTGATGGATGGTCCTGTGCGCTTGAGACACCAAAACCAGCGGCAGGACCCGTATTACTCCTGGTACCAACAGCGCCGACCCGCGCCACCTGAGCCTGCAGTTGGCGCACATGCTTCGCCTTCACCATCAGCCTCCGCACAGACTTCCGCATAATCCCCTGAGTCACATAGTGGTGCATATTCCACGCATCATACATCTTGGTCACGCAGGCCCAGGCGCGCTCGCACTGGGGCGAAGGAGGCCGGCTGCAGATCTCGGCGAGCACAAAGGCCACGACGTGCCACTGGACGTGGCTCTTGGAGTACCAGACCCATTTCCTGGTCGCGGGGAGGCTGAGGATCTGGCCAGAGAGCTCGAGGATCCCTATGGCGGACTCGAAGAGCTGGTCGCGGCTCATGACGTCTGGAAACTCGGCTTCTGCGAGTGATGATGATCTAGGATGATCGGAGTTCCCCTCACTCTCTATGGAATTCTCTGTGGCGTGTGTTGTTGGTTTTAGAGATGACATATTTGTTGTTGTTGTTGCTGCTGATGTTGATGCTCTCTGGGCAGTAGCCTTTTTAGAGTCGTTCTTCCTGGCCTCTGCGAGTCGTAGAGGGTAGTACACGATAAGATGGAAGTGCACAAAGATGAGCTTAGCCAGGAGAGACGCGAGGAGCAGTATAGGCGAGGAGGTGTCGCACAGGGGCAAATAATGATCCCTCAGCCTCTTTTCCAGCCCTCGTAGCAGTTCCACGCGCTCCTTTGCCGACACCTCAGACTTCCCGCCCATTGGTCCCTGCATGCCGGGCGGGTCAGGACAGAGCAATCTGGCCTTCATAGCCGTGTACATAGCCTCGCAGCGGACCAGACAAAAGGTCATATCTGTCGCCTCGTCCCGTTCCTTGGGCGGCTCCGTCATGCCAGGCCAGATATCTGCGTCGTTGATATTCAGCGGGATGCGCGTGTCAAAGGCAGACTGGTACATGATGGGCCCAAACCCGTGATGGTCGGACGAGCGGCTGTCCAAGACGCAGATGTGCCACCACAGGCGCCTCCTGATCTCGGTGTCGAAAGGGTTCAGCCCAAAGACGGTGCCGTCGCGGTGCAGGCCCATAGTCTGCGCCAAGTGGAAGATGAGCGTGGTCAGCGACCACGAGGCGCGGCTGTCGCTCTGGCAGCGCAGGGCAGAGAGGAACAGCGCCACCGCCTGAAGGAGGACAATACTTTGTGTATTTAGCAGGTCAGCGCGGGCGATGGCCTGTTCTGTGGCGAAGCGGTAGTGCTCTACGGCGATGGGTTGGGAGAGGCCCAGAAGATTCATGCAGTGGTCTGGCGGCATGCTCATGATGCCGGAGTAGTAGATGGCGAAGATGAGGGCCTCGGTGTTTTTCTCCAGGGGGGCTGTGGATGAGATCGCATTTCGATATAACTCAGACAAGGTGGGCATGTGGAAAAATCTCAGGAGTGGCGCGACATTCTCGGCAAAGGCTGAGAAGATGTCGAGCGCCTGAGGCAACAGCGGATGGTAGGGCTTGAGAGAGTATGCGATGGATCTGTACCCAAACAGGGCGGCGTTCAGGCTCTCGTTGGCTGGTGGAACCTCTGTCCAGGCTGTGGCAGGATCCTCTTCGTCCTCTTCCTCTGGCTTGAGGATGATCTCACGTAGTTCAACGATCTATTTAGTCACTGTCAGATCAAAAGAGACCCACAACAACCGTAAATCTTGAATCCTTGCGGAAGGGAAATGGATCACGAACCTCGCTAGCCAGACTGGCCCATAATGGATTGCTGACATAGTAACTCTTCTTTGGGTCTATCACCAGACGATTGAGTTGGCCCTCGATGGAGGAGAGACCAGGACTGCTGGTCTGGTCCAAGGGGGCGGCTGGAGGAGACGCATACTGTGAATTTGTTGGGGCAGGATTCACCTCCGGAACACTATTGCTACCGGCGTCATCAGCCAGACGAGAAGCTCCTGGTGTTGCTGATAAGTCCGTCAGCCGTGCCGACAGGGCATTCGCCTGAGATGCATTCTCAGACGCCAGCCTCTTGATGATGGCCTCGAGCCTCGAGAGCTTATCAGTGAGCTGTTCCTCGACGTCACGCCTGGGCCTCTTGGGGGCCCTGCCCCGGCCTGATGGGTAGACGCAGTCGTTTCCAGACCGGGTACAGTTCGAGCATGGCTGCTGTCGGTCACATTTGACCTTTCTCTGGCGACAGAGCACACAGCTGCGCAGGTGAATGGACGGAGACTGCTGCTGTTGCTGCTGAGCCGTTGTCGGCAGTGTTGTCGTTGTATCTGTCATGGGAGAGGAGGCAGAAGTTTCTGCCATGGCTGCTGACAGTCGAGACTGACTGTGCGAGCCGCGTTGTTGAGCTGGCCTACCCGTGACCGAGAGTGCCGTTCCGGATATCGTCTCTAGGTGTGTGGACTCTCTTTGGCCTTCTACAATGGCCTAGCGTGCTCCTTGGATGGAGGGTTGCTTGAACCTCCTGTCTGTGGATGGTGGGCCCAAAGTTGCTGCTGCCGGACG
The DNA here is from genome assembly GCA_014850475.1 of Cryphonectria naterciae. Taxonomy (NCBI): domain Eukaryota; kingdom Fungi; phylum Ascomycota; class Sordariomycetes; order Diaporthales; family Cryphonectriaceae; genus Cryphonectria; species Cryphonectria naterciae. The sequence goes on along the minus strand of JACWST010000037.1, from coordinate 73,320 downwards.
GATCCTGTTGATGCATCGGAAGTGGGCCCCTCTTTTTAGATATTGCAGGCGAGGTGACGACCCAAGGATGACGACGGCTACGGCTAGCCACAAGCCACATACGCTAGAAGCACGGCAAGCAGATCCACTGCATGCCTCAGCTGGGGACTGTGGCTACGTTTCAGTGGGCTGAATGCGGGTGCTCGCCTCCGAGAGCCGAGATCGTCCGTCGTGAAGTCAGGAGTGAGAATCCTCACTTGACCTTGTCTGCTTGTGGACACTGTCACTTACTACCAACACCAAGTTCGATAATAGTAGGACTCAAGTATTCTTGAATCACGTGAAAGGTATCGAAACTGACCCAGCACGACCTTGTTCCTGGGAAGAAGAACTGCAATTTGGATTCCCTGGCCTACGAAACAAAAAAGTTGGGGGTGTTCAGGGTCATGGAATAGCTACTGTTGCCAACGGTTTTATTTGGGCCTGTAGCTCACCCGGGTTACATCGCCTACTTACTTTATTGAAGACTTGATTGACTCTTGAACAAGAAATATATTATTCTCGGGCCGAAGCGCACGAGTTGACTGTTTCCGACGTCTTGAGGCCTTGGCTGCGGGCCCAGCATCGGCAAACGCTGACATGGAGTCTCTGACAACTCTGCCTCTGGCACTGCTCCGGTCTTTCTAGCCTCCAACTCTTAAGCCTTACTTACGTCTTAAGTCTCAATTCTCACCTTCAACTCGACTTTACTTGGCCTTCTGTCGAGAAATGCTTGTTACATATCGCTCAGCATCTTCTCGGCTCACTCGGTTCCTCGGATATCGGCCATTGAACAATAAACGAGAAAATCAATCCCCTACACACCACGATGCTGTGAAGCACCGCACCTGAGATCACGTCAACCCCGGGGTCAAAGCACGTCAGGGCAGCTAACGACGCAGAGTCAGGGGATCATCCCGCTCGGGGCCCAAAGCCCTGGGAACAGCGTCTATGCCAACCGCGAGATAACGATAATTCTATTCGTCTCATTCGTCATGTCTTTGAAAAAGATTCATTGCACCATGGCGTGAGAAGAAGGATCTTGCTCAAGTGGAGAGAGTGTGGCTACCAGAACCTTTATGGTCTCTTTTACAGCAAACACACTGACATTGTTCTTCTCTTTTCTTTTTTTATGACCGACGATATACCCGACGTCTGCACGTGGGATTCGAGGATGTAATTCGTTATTATATAGGAGAGGATGTATGGCCTTTGCGTCGCACTCACAGATACAAATAAGTTTTCAGGGGCCATCCATCCTCCAGGATTTCTCCTTGTCCTCCACCGCCTTTTTGTTTTTTGTTGACCATCTTCATTTATCCCATATGTGCTATTCATCCGACATTCGTGTCTTTATTTTGTCTTGAAATATCTTACGGTTGCAATCGCTAGTGGTCTTACGCCGTCTCTCGTCTCCTCCTCCTCCCCCCTCCCCCCTACCCCAAAGAGGCCCGGAAGGAAGGAAGAAAGACGCCACCAAAGATGGTGTCACAAGAGGCATATGACGTGAAGCCTGACAGAGGCGCTTCTGACGATGAGGAGATAGCCGCGGTCAATGTCGACGAGACGACAGTGGCAGACTGGAGCGAGGACGAGGAGCGCAGGATCAAGGCCAAGCTCGACCTCATCCTCCTCCCGATCCTGGGGCTGGCCTTCTTTGCCCTGCAGATGGACAGAGGCAATATCTCCAACGCCCTGACAAGCACCATCACCACCGACCTGGGCATCGACACGAACCAGATCAACGTCGGCACCGCCCTCCTCTCCCTGGGCATCGTGCTCCTCGAGATCCCTTCCAACGTCCTCCTCCAGTGGATCGGCCCCAAGCGCTGGCTCTCGGGCCAGATCATTGCCTGGGGCTTCGTCGCCCTCTTCCAGAACTTCATCACCAACTATGCAGGCTACCTCGTCACGCGCATCCTGCTGGGCCTCTGCGAGGCCGGCTTCATCCCCGGTGCCCTGTACACCATGTCCACCTGGTACAAGCGAGACGAGACCAGCCTGCGCGTGTCCATCTTCTTCCTCGGCAACCTGCTCGCCGTCGCCCTCACCTCGCTCATCGGCGCCGGAATTCTGACCATGGGTGACCGGTACGGCGTCGCGGGCTGGCGCTGGCTGTTCATCGTCGAGGGCTGCATCACCATCGGCGTGGGCATCATCTTCTTCCTCTTTCTCCCGCCGCGCGTGGGCGATGGCCGTCCCTTTATCAGCTTTGGCCGCTGGTCCTATTTTGACCAGCGCGAGAGTTACATCCTCGTGCGCCGCGTGCTCCTCGACGACCCGGCCAAGACCACCAACCACCTGCGCATCTCGGCCCGCGACGTTACCACCACCCTGCGAAAGCCGCGTATCCTCGTGCACATGCTCATCACCTTGACGGCCACCATTCCCGTCAACGCCATCAACACGTATGGCCCCTCCGTCATCAAGAGTCTGGGCTACACCACCGTCCACGCCAACGCCATGGCCAGCGTAGGTCCTTTTATCGCCGTCGTCATGGTGATCGTGCTGGGCTGGCTGTGCGACAAGACGGGTATAAAGGGCCCCTTTGTTCTCTTTGCGGCTGTGTGGTCCACCATTGCCTTTTCTTGTCTGCGCGAGGGCACGGCAGAGGACTGGTCGACGGGGATGAAGTATGCGGCTGTGGTGTTCTCGATGGCGACCAACTCGGTTGTGCATATCCAGAATGTGGGCTGGCTATCGGCCAACTGTCAGAGCCCGCAGGAGAGGAGCGTCGCTATGGCGTAAGCATACCCTTTCCCATCCCAAACCCCCCACAATGTGTTGTTATGTTTCGATTTGGTGAAGAGGTTACTGATCGTTGTTTTGTTATTTCAAATACAGGATGATTATTATGGCTGCCAACGCAGCAGGTATCGCTGGTTCCCAGGTCTTCCGCACCCAAGACGCGCCGCTCTACCTTCACGCCTTCACAGCGTGTCTGGCGCTGACAGGTTTAAGCATTGTCGAGATTGTCTTGCAGAGCGTGGGGTACTTTTTCAGCAACAAGAAGCTGGCTAGGGAGGACCGTGACGCCCATGTGATCCGTTCGACCACGGATACTACCGCAGACGGGCATAGGGAAGAGCTTGTGGCAGCGTGGTGGTGGACTTGGTAGTGAAAGCTTGGGTAATAGAAGAGACTGGATTTTCAAGTATTTGCTTGCCATAGTTCCCTGGATAGAAAATAAGCCAGGTTGCATGCCAATACTCTACTTTTGCACGCATCTGCCGGTGATCCTATCATGCATACCAGCAGAGGCATAATATGTAGCTTCGTTGGCCAGGCCTGTTGACCTTCCATTTCTCCTGCTTTCCCTGTATTCTTGCTGTAGTACACATCACTCATTCAGGTCTTTCCATATGGACAGCTACTCTGGTTCATTCTACTTTCCACAGAATCTGTAAATTCCTCCCAGTGTGATTTCAATCTTGCTCACATAATTATTGTTTCCTCTTTTCAAAGATGGGTTATTGGAGGATCGAGATTTTAATCTATAAACTCTTCCTTCAATGATATTCCTGAAGACATTACCACACCTTCACGCCAGCCTTCAGACAATGATTTTCTCCTTGGCCAAGACCTGACTGCATGGCCATGTTCGACACCATGATTTCCTGCTTGCGAATACATACGCCAAATATCGTTTTGATTCTACACAGCGTCGCGAGATCACTTACAAGGTCCCTTCCAGGCCGAGTCTCAGGGATCAGGGATCAGAAGCCACTGTTTTGACCAATCAAACAGCCCGGTGTAGCCCTGGAAATAACCCTGAGCTAACTAACCCTATCCCAGGCTTGCACCTTCCTCCTCCTCCTTACTATTTTGATATAGAGAAGGTGCATTTCGAACTTGGTACTAGACCAGGAATCCCAGCTCGACATTTTTCTACCATCAACGCCATCTCGCCCTCATCGGATTCTTTTCTTGAGGTCTTCGCCTATACTAGCATCTCCCCTGAATCCTGCAGCAGACTGCTCACTTCTTCAGGCTTCTCTGCCGCGACTTGTCGTAATTACTGTGTCGAACCAAGCCAAGATGGAAGAATCCATACAAGCCCAGGTTCGTGGACCACCAGACGCACTTGAAAAATCTTGATTGTTCACTCTAACTCCAAGTATTCGCTTCAAATAGGAAGCTCATATGCACCTCACTTTACCGCTGCCTCCCGAGTTGCGCGATCGCATCTACAACCTTGTCCTCGTCGACGACGAGAAAGATGCCAGACCCAAGACGACCCTCGTACAGCCTCCCCTAAACCGTGTCAGCCGCTCGACTCGCGTTGAGGCTCTGCCCATCTACTACAGCCAGAACTAGTTCTTGCTCACGATTCCTACACCCAGCACTTATGGCTGCGTGGACAACTGGTATCGCTTCGTCAGGATGATGCGCGTCTTCGCTGCAGGCGGAACGGGAGGGAAGCAAACGACCTGGCTGCGCTTCATCAAGAACATATCCGCAAAATGCTGGGCTGAGATTGATATCATGGAGGAGAGCGAGTATTACTACGAGTCGGGAGTTCTCCATTTCGGATTCCAATATGTGCACGACCGGACGGGACGCAAAAAAGTCAACAGGATCAGTCAAGATGAGCTCGACTGGACGAATCTGGATACCGTCGACAAGGCTTTTGACAAGGCGCTCTAGCGTCTGGAATACCGCCGAGAAGTGCCTGAAGATGGCCTGGCCCATCATATCCCCATGAAGCGGGTTGCTAATGCACTGTACACGATCGCAAACATGTGCCCTGAGGCCACCCAATGGGTCGAGACCTTTTTCGAAAATCACCCGGGAGATCCGTCTTTTTATGTGGTGGACTGATGCAACATCCTCAAGCTCGAAAACAAATTTGTGGAGTATGAGCGTAAACTCCCCTTGATGGGACAAAATGTATAGAGGGGATATTACACTGCTGGCGTGTGTATGATCATAAAGGGACCATGTTGCTACTACTCGACATCGGGCACCAGATTGAGGCGGCCAATCTTTACACACTGGGCTGCGGGAAAAACGAAGTGCTCTAAGAGTTTTTCTACTTTTGTTTTTGTAAGACGATGGAAATTTTGCGGCGCAATGATCAGACTCTGGACCTTGGGTGCTTACATGGGGGACTTGTGGTGAGCGCGACCGGGTCACTTGAGCAAATGGGTTCAGAAGCTTTAAGTCTCCATCTGGTATATGTGTAGTAGATGCGGCTTCAATTTGTACTTGGAGACGGAGACCATCATGTTCGGCCTCGAGAGTGTCCTTACCCCAGGAATTAAAATTCTTCAACTCATTACATCTCCGATTGTCTTCAAGCTTTCCCTCATCCCCGCAACAAACATAGATCCTCTCGAGCAAACCTGTCGTCGTCTCGAGTACTACCAGCCCACCCGCCCGCTGGCTTTCCTGTTGGCATAAACCGTCACGCAGCAGTCGGTCCCGTTCGGTAAGTATCCACACATACGAGGACTAGTTGAGGTGAGATCCGTAAACATCTAGCCACGATTTATAGGGCCAGCGCTGCCGCTGAAATTGTGGTCTGAAAACCCTTGGAAGGCGAAACCGCCTGTGATTATGAATATGTTGGGGGCTGGCTCTGTTGTTGCTGTCGCTGCAGGATCGGGGCTGGAAGCTGACGATATGGCGGCGGACGGTGTTATTGTTATTTGTGAAGCACTTGTTGCTCTTGTACATCTATCAGATTACTCCCCTTCCCAGTAGGTTGGCCTCATACTAACCTTCTCATCACAGTCGATAATTGAGTCTCACATCCACTACGGGACTTGGAAGACAGGATCCCCATCAGCTATACGTCCAGCAATATCTGCGGCTACCATGATAGATACGACTCCAAGGAAGGCCAAAAGGAAAAGGAAAAAACCAAGTTTTCTTGGGATTCAATGTGAGTCGCCAACACCAGCCCTTGGAGCGTCATTCGCTGGAGGTGATTCTGGGGTGACAGTCGTACTATCTTTGTCCAGCAACAACAGCTGCGCTTCCTGGGGTGAATGCACGAGAGTTTCGGCGTATTGACAGAGCCAATTCAGTATTTGGGATATCTCTCGGTGGACTCGTGAGCTAAGTTCTCTGCCTCGGCATGGGATATGGCTTCAGGTCCTCCTTGCCCTCTTTGTGGAGCTTTGGTGTTTAGCTCTGGGCGGAAGGGATTTCTGGAGTTCAGGTGGACCGCTGCTGCACCTGGAACGAGCCCGGGGAAGCAGTCGTTCAGAGGGTGTTTTCGCGTCCATGAGCACTGAGAGGGTAGGGGACACCACGCAATTAAAACTAAGACAGAAGTGGTATGTTAGACATTCTCACCTTGGAACCTTGCTTTAACACGAAATTTGTATGCCAATTTACAAGTATATAATGGTGACTCCGACGACATGCATTACCTTCAGGGCTATCAAGAATCACTTTTGTAAAGCAAGTGCATCTTTTTAAACACGATGAAGAGGAAACACAAGCCACAAATTGAAGATGTTTGGGGGCTGTGAGGGGCTGAGATGAAGGGCCTGACTGTTTCGGCACGTGTCAAGTTTTCAGCTGAATGCAGCTGAGTGCCTGGCATGGACATTGTCCCAAAAAGCATGACGATTTGCAAACGTCTGCAAAAGGCTTCACCGAAGAATATGTTGTCAATTCATTGCTTACAACGTAACTCTAAATGCCATTGAGACCGGCTAACGAGCTGTTGATTTTTTAACGCTTGGTGATTCTCCCCCAACGTCCTATATCAGTTACAAAATATCCATGAATCTCAACATGTCGAAGAGCTCGTGCAGCTAATCTTATCGACTTTGTCCCACGCAGTGATAACACCATTCTTGGCCCCTCTGAGGTAGTATGGTATTACTGGCTCGCACAATGGAGAAATATCAGGATCGCTTCCCAAATCACAAGCTAGAAAGCACCAGAATACATCTCAAAAACATCGATACCATTCCTACCACGTCGACCATCGTCTGAAGCTCCTACATCATTCTCTCCCCCAAGGCCGCCATCCTTGCTTGTTATCAGGCTGGTGTTAGTCTTCCGAATCATCGCTATCAAGAGAGTCCTTCAGCCATTCCCCAGTCACAGGGTCAGATCCCACGCATGTATCTCGTCGTCTGGGCCGACCGAAAGTAGTTCTCTTGACGGCCACCTTCTGGCTCGTTGAAATCCCCCTGCTCGCATAGCCGACAATGACTGTGGGGGAAGATGGTGAAACATCGACAAGACGGTGCATACCGCACTCATCGCTCTCCGGAGGCTCGCCGTCCCAGAAAGGATGGTCGGATCTGAGCAAGGGGTGATCTCCCTTCCAGAACGGGTGGTCGAGCCGTTCGAACGGGTCATCGTACCTTGGGAAGGCCGGCGCACCCGAGGGCGGGCTTTGGTTCATGGGTAATTCTGCGAGGGGCACGGGCCAGTCAAATGGTGCTGCAGGACGCCTGGCTCGGCGGGCTCGGCGGTTTGTTGGCTCGTCGCACGCATTCTCCTGGTCCGTACTCGGCAAGGCAACGTCCATGGTGAGGAACGCAGCCGCAGCGTCGAAGGCCTCCTTGATATACTCCAGTATATACAGGGCGACGCGGATAAGAGTAGTTGAAGTCTTTCGAAGCGGCAGCAACATTCTGATAAATAAAATCATCTGGCAAGATATAGGAAGACGTGTTTTCGAGATCCAAAGAAGTAAATTGTTTGTTAATGTAGACTTGATCAACTTGTTTTCGGATTCTGGACAGAGCGGGATCGTTACTTGAGTATATATTGCTTACTGGACGGCTCCGACTTGTTGTCTTGTGATTTTCATTGACGTGATAGAAGTGTCATTTAGCATGTGACGGCCCTATAGATGATGCTGCATGTCTATTTTCCTTCTAGCTTTCGTCTGTAAACGGCCAGCTAAGATTTAGTATCGACCTCGAAGCTCACCATAGTGCATCGACTATTCCTCTTAGCTCTTGCAGCGGTAAAGCAGGGCTCTCTAAGGAAGACTCAAAAACAGCTCAAGCATCTTAGGATAGTTGGGCGTTCCTAGTCCAGTGACCGGGTCCCACCCACTGGCAGCCTCGAAGCCATCAGTGCCACATCCCGGGTTTGTTCCATTGGTGATGTCGTTCAACACCTGCGGGTTCGTGTACAGAGTAGGGTTAATAAAGCCCAAAGGACCCTTGCCGACCGCGAGGCGCTCCTCGACGATCCTGTTAATCAGCGAGGCAAAGATGGGACTCGAGGCCGACGTGCCTCCCTCGCGCCCAAAGTCACCACCCACGTAGAGGGCGATATTGAGGCCGTTTGCGGCCACATCTGGGATGCCTCGTCCGTTGCGGTTGTACAGCCCGCCGTTGGTGGCGTTGAGGTAGTTTCCGTCGTAATAATATGGATAAGGCGGGTCGTGGTCAGCAAAGTAGGTGGCGATGGCATCTGCCTGGTAGCTGGGGATGCCAAAGATGTTTGAAAAGCCCTTGTTCATTTACACACGGGTTAGCTGCTGGGGTGGGAGCACATTAAATCTTCAATGCTTGTCAACAAAAGTAACCCCTCTGATCAAGACTTACGCCGCTACTGCTGTAGTTGAAGGTGGAGGACAGATCCAAGACGGCGCTCTCGGGCTCATCGACAGTCTTCCCAGGGAACACCTCAGTAGCACCAACATTTGTCAGCCAGGGACAGCTGTTGGGCTGTGTCGGTGCAAAGACGTCGTCGTCTCGGAGACACCCATAGTAAGGTCCATCGCCATACGTGCCGTCGGGGTAGCCGCCCACGCCTGTGTCCCCACTGGCGACGAAGATGGAAACGCCCTGGAGGCCGAGCTTGAGGAACTCATTGCACTGTCGCTCCTGGTAGTAGTATGGCAGGTCGTTCTCGTACACACCGTAGGAGATAGTGATGACGTTGGTGGGTTGGTACACTCCGCACATCAGGTCGCCCTTATAGCCACCAGGGTGAGGATCTGGGTAGACGGGGTCGAGGGTTGCATCGTCTCCCGTCTCGCCGTAGGCAGAGTAGTTGCAGTAGCTGCCGTCAAGCGCATCGAGGAAAGTGTTGAAGATGCCGTAGGAACCACCCTCGGCGTAATAAAGATCGTCCGTCTGGTATAATGTTGTTGTCTGCGGATAGATACTATTAAGAGGCGGCAAAATTAGTATTCTCGGCAGACTACAGTGGCAGAGGGTATATTCCCCCCCCCCTTTTTTTATTTATTTATTTATTTATTTTTTTAGCGAGAGTCAAGGAAAAGCTTACATGGGATACGCCAGCTCAAAGTCGAGATCGCTTTCACCGCCAGCAAGAGCTTGAATCTTGATAGGGGCCTCGGCACCATCAATAAAATTAGCGATAGGGTGTGTGCCGTTCGGGATGTACGGCGTGAACGTTGTGAAGAACTCGTTGAAGTCATCCTGGTTATAAAAATCTCCCTCCTCGAAGATGCCCAGCGAGTTATTGGACGAGACCGTCGCATTGGGGTTGGGCGCCGAAAAGTTGTACAAGGCCCGAATGCACTCGGGAGTAATATACTCATCACAAGTAGCCAGAGTGAAGTTCTCCGCCAATACGTCAGACACCGCTCTGAACCTTTCGTCCTGCGGCATCAGCTTGCTGCCCTGCTGGCTGTCCGAGTTCCTCTTGCGCAGCGCATTCCGCTTCCACTGGTTTGTCGGGTGCAGGTCCATCATGGTTCCCTTTACACCCGGTGTCACATAGTCCACGTGCTCCTGAATGTGCTTGGGCAGATGGTACTCATTGCAGCCGACCATAGAACCACGGTCCTCCTCGATGCCGTCGTGGAAGTACTCGGTGTGCAACAGCCGCTCAGCCTCCTCCACCGTCGCCTCGAAAGCAAACCATGCCTTGTTGTCACTGTGCGTAATCCTCTCCTCTCCGATTCCAGACGAAGCGAGCCAGGCCGCAACAGTGTCCACAGTTTCGCTTGAGGGGCTGAATGCCTCAATTACCTCGTCAGAAGTCCAATGCTGTCCGTACTTGGGCGAGGCCGGGTGCGAGACCTCCATCAGCCATTCCTCTGCAGATTGGAGCGCGGCGGCGTTGGCCTTGAGCCCGACACGCATAGGCAGGACCGCGTCAGACGACATGCGCTGATTGATGCGCGGGTGAGGCAGACGGCGGCGCTCATGCACGGCGTGGGTGTGAGGCACAGCCAACCCGGCGGCTGTACCCGCCAGGGCGGCAGCGATGTGCACGATGCTCAGTGCGGAGACGTGCATCTTGTGGAGGAGGAGGGTTTCTGTAGAAGAATTGGGGTTTAAACGAACAACACGTCAAAAACCTCAAGTCTGATCCGCCTAAGGGAGGACACGGCCCTCAGGAGCCCTTTTTGAACGTTTATGCTCTCTCATCTCACCAATCTCGCCATTCCCAGCGCAATGATGTGGATCATCTAATTTGACCTGTGGACTAATCCGGTAATGGAAGCCCGCAAGGTACCCGGAAGTTTGCACTGCTCGTGCTATTCTGTAAGAGGAATGTCGAATGCAGGAAGTATATCTCGTTGTAACCTTGACAACGGCCAGCATCTGGTGAGTTTCCTGGTTCAGGGTTGCGAAAAGGAGAGAAAGGGGTTGCTGGAGAAGCTAAGTTGTGCTGAAATAACCCCAGCAGTCCTCATGGCGAAGGTGTTAAAGAGTGTACGGGGCCTATCACCTCCGGAGTCGTATTGAGTTATTCGTATTGTTGCCAAGGATTAAGACAACATCATTTATGCAGATCATGCCTATTCTGTGATAAAGTTTATGCGCAGAAAACAAATCTATACTTTCTCTTCATCTCGTGTCCCTTAAGACAGCAGAGCAGAAAGAGGAAGAGGAGACTGGAACCAAAAGGCTACACAAATATGTGGTAAATTGGGAAATGCAAGATAATTCTCGTGTTCGGGAGAATGCTAACAAAAAGCTCTGTAAACGGTCCGAACATGCCGCCTCTTCGCTCTGTGAGAATGGAAACTTGATGCGTGACGGTGATCCACCGTTGGCACCTAGCGTCGTCCAAGCCCAGTGTTCAAGATACACTTCGAATGCAACAGAATGGACCGTGTCACATTGTTTGAGTTCCCTTGACCACTCTCACAGACGGACGCCTCGAGGTAATTGGCTATGGTATTTCAATATGCGAGTATGGAACGGTCCGACCCGGTTGTAGATGATGATACAGGACACAAAGAAATGCGCAAAAGCTTTGTTCGCACTCAAGGTTACACAATTCGATTCTCTGCAATGCGATTGGAATGATGCTTATACTGGCTGCTGCATAAATTAGAAGGGTGGTTTGGTTGTACAGCACGAAGAATCATCAAGTACCGAGTTTTTGAATTTTTAGAGTGCTGGATACACGGCCAAGCCTATGGCAATACACTGTAAAGTCTGAGGCGATACAAATATGCTGTTTATGTACTTCTCAAGCCAGGAAGACCGACCAATTTGTGGTGATACAAGTCAGAAGCCCTCATCTTGACTTGCTAAATTCCCACTCGGCGTTTTTAAAGCCAGCCCTCCTCTTCAACGAGACCTCCACATCCCGATCCGGCTTGATGATAGACAAGAACATGACGCCCTTGGCGTTCTTGAATGGGGGCGGAATAAACCTCCCCGTCCCCGGCTCGCTCTCCATATCATACGCGGCAATGAACAGCGCCGCCCCGGCTAGGATCGAGGTTTGCGCAAAGTACCGACCAGGACACAAGTGCACGCCCCCACCAAAAGGCCGGAACGAGCCGCTGTACATTTTGCCATTGGCATCCCTAAAAGGCGCAGCAGGGTCCATGGGCTTCCCCTGCAGACCAGAGCCGGTCTGCGCCCGGTGGACGACAGGAAGAAATCGGCCGGCATTGAAGGAGTCGGGGTTCTCGCCCCAGACCGAGGCGCGGCTGTGCAGGACGGTCGAGGCGTGCTGCACCAGGTTGCCCTTCCTGAGGAGAAAACTCTCTTGTGTCGCGTTGTTGGTGACGACAGTGTCCTCGCGGATGAAGCGGTAGGTGTTGAGGGGAGCCGTGGTCCGGAGGGTTTCCAGGAATGCGCTCGCAAAGAGGGGGCACTGGGTCTGAATCTTTGTGATGTTGAGGACGTGCTTGTTGTCTTCACCCTTCTCGATGCACTGGTCTATCTCCGCGCGCGACTTGGCGAGGAGCTCAGGATCCTCAAAGACGCGGCTGATCAACCAGAAAGTAGCCGGCACGGTGTTGGACAACAGCCCAGGGGCAAAGTTGCTTTCCAGCTGGCCGTATTGATCGACTGCCATTCCAGTGGCAAGGGCTTCTCTGGCTCGGACCTGGATCAGATTGGATGCCTGCTTGTAGCCGCCCCTCACGGCGTAGTCAACGAACCCGTTGATGAACCTCCACCGGGCAAGATGGCCCTTTCTTGCAAACACTGCAGGCCACGGCGCCATTAGAGCCGCAGCACTGGCGTCAAACTGCCAAAAGTCCTCGACTAGTGATGGCTGCCTGGATACTGGGTTGTCCTCGCCGTATGCTGCTGCCATTGACACTTCAGAGATCTGCTGACGAGCCCAGGCCCAAAACATCATCTTCTCTGGCTTCTGGCCCCGGGCGAGGTTGTTGATCAGGGGAGACAGGCCATCTAGCAGCTTGTCGTTTAGCTCGTCTAGGTCTTTGCCTGGCGCCAGTGACTTGAGCATCACGTCCTTCAGCGTGAAGATGATATTGCCTGCCGTCTGCTTCCTGTCGCCGTGGAGGTTGTGGTTGACAATTTCCATGGATTCCTTGTTCAGGCCCATCAGCTGACTCAAGGCCCGGGAGCTGAGAGTGTAGAGATCGATGGTAGAAGAGTGCTTATTCACGGCCGTGGACCATTCAGCCGAGCCAGCAACGTACAGCCGGTTCGTGAAGACGGGGAGCGTATACAAGCCCAGGTGGTACTCCTGGTCAAGCGTGGTGAAGTACCTGGCTCCATATCTGTAGAGCCCGACAAGGTGTTTCACATGGCCCATGAGGGGTATTCTCGAATCGAGGTAAGGGGGTTCGCGCGAGTCCTTGGATCCGATCATGTGAAGAAGGATAGATACAACGACCGCCCCGATGGCCAGCCAGACCGTAGGGCCCGCATCTCGCAGCTTCGCTTGCACAGAGTCCATCTCTGGGTGTTTGGAGATAAAAATCAATTTTTCTTTTCGGGTTGTTTCTTGCGATGTTGAAATTAGCAGTATGAACTGTCTCCTTGCAAGGAAGTGATAACTAATCGCCCTGTAGATGGCCTTCCTAATCCAGGAATTATGAGTTCGACGAGGCACTCCACAGATGAGTCAAGTCTCGTTCTTCTTCTCGTAGCCGAATTTATTTTCTTACACCTCTTGACCCCCCCTTTTCCTTTTTCCCCGGACAGATGCACCTTTGCTGGTGGGCTCAAATGATCCGGGTCAACCTCTCGTCCAACATCATATGTTAAACACACACCCTGTGCGAAATCCTTACGTGATCTTGGTTTAAAGGAGTTGAGGTGTGGGAGTGGAGTTGATTAGAATGCTACTAGTCTGGAGAAATATCCTTAGTCCGAGGCTGGCACTACACAAAGTCATGCCCAATCTCTGAAAGTTTACTGGCTGCTGTTACTACGTGCGAAGACCGAGTTCCATGGATTGATAGCGCCGAAATGAGGCAGAGTGACGGCGTAAAAAGGAGGTAGGATGTAGACTGCAGACAAAGGCGGACGGACCAGCATTCACCGTACATAGAGTGGCATGTCGAATCATATCAACATATGTAGTTTAGTCAACAAGTAAAGGACAAGAGGTATAGGTACTTCAAGGTTGAGTGGATCACAGTGGGACAAAAGACACCGCTATGTGCAAATCTTACTATCGAGTCCCCCGCATTGATTACGGTGGCTTGGTCTCCAGTTTTCAACTCTGCAGTTCTTCGTCAGCGACAAGCGTCCACAGGTGTCGACTAATTACCGTTGAAACAAGACAAGATGCTGCATACAGAGCGGGCAGACGAGCCGAACTACCGCTGACGTTGGACTGACTTGCATCTCAGCCTCGCAGCCTCAGCAAGTGCTTGAGGCGGGGGGTACTGGGATCGGCGCCAGGAACAGACGGATAGCCAGGCCTAGGAGGTGAAGGATTTATTTTTACGGTACCATAGCTCTGATGTGATTTAGACTACGGACACACAATGGCGACCTACTATAGGAACATACAGGAGAAGCTGACTGCTGTGCACTAAAGAGAGAGAAAGACTATTTCCTGGTGTGCTGCCAGGGGAGAGCAGTATCAACATAGTGTTTCTGTGCGACAACTGAAAGGAGTGACCACTCCCAGTGACTGGAAATGCACGAATCGTTTATATATTTGTCGGAAACGTCAGTCTCTCCATAGTTTCAGCTACACAACTTTTGCTTACTCCAACGTAAACCTTTTCTTTGATCAATTACAATGCTAGTTATAACCCCGGCCCCTGCCCTCAGGCATTACGAAAAGGATTTTCTGTACAAACTTTCCTATAGGCCCCCAGCATGTGTTCAAACGAAGCGATGGAAGTCGCCCACTCGCCCAGAAGCTGTGGCTGAAACAAACTGTAGCAAGTAGGGCGGCACAGCAGAAGCCAACAAACGCGTCACAAAGCCCATGTGTTTAGTTGCATCATAGTCAAAAGAACACTTAGTTCACATTGCATCGAGTATATATGTATCTAGTCCTTATGTGGAGGATTAGAGGGATCGGATATCATTGCATCACCATAAGCAGGCTTTCCCTGCCGCATTATCCCCTCTTCTTACAGAGCTGATCGTATCGGAGCACAGCATTGAGCATGGTTTGTGCGCCACGGCCACTAGGAAGTTTCCCACAATGTGTTAGTAAAAAATGACTTCCACAGCTTGGTATCTTCTTACTTTGGAGGGTGGTGGTGGGGGGGGGGGGCGTTCACGTACCAATGCTCCATTGAGGTAAATTCTAATGGACTGTGACTGATACCCGCTTGGCTCGGAACGAAGATCATGGCCGTAGGCACCCGCAGCGCCGTCATGGCGCTGTCATGACCAGCAAGAGAAACTATGTCTCGTACCTGAGCCTGGCCGTACTCGACAGCCGCCGTGAAGGAAATACAGTCCGCCAGATCAGGATCAAAGAGCAAGGCCGGGCTATGCCACACCCGCTTCTTGGAGAAACTCCAGGCTCTGTTCGTACCGGAGAGGCCCTCGAGATAGTCGTAGATCTGCTTTTCCAGGTCGTCCAGTGTAGACTCCTCCATATGGCGAGCGTCAATAGTCAGGTCGACGCACGAAGGGATCGTGTTGGTTGTCGGGGCTGCCACCTTCAGCACACCAACCGTCGCACAAGCATCGTGCGCCCTGGCTAGCTCTTCGACCTTCAACACAATCTTGGACGCCGCAACGAGCGCATCAGCACGGTCTCGCATAGCCGTCGTTCCAGCGTGCTCCTGTCTGCCATAGCAGGTGATGGCATAGCGGCGGATGCCCTGAATGCGTCGGACGACGCCGATGCTCTGCTGGTTGGCCTCGAGGATCTTGCCCTGCTCGATGTGCAGCTCAAAGTGAGCCTGCAACGGCGTGGAAAGGCTTGAGGCGGCGATGGTGCCCTTCGCCTCGATCTCTTCCAGCGCGGCCCCGAGCGTCTGACCCGTCACGCAGTGTTCCTGTGCGTAAGCGTCTGTGATGGGCACCCAGCCGGCCCAGACTGAGGAGCCAGAACAGCCGGGGAAGAATGCCGCCCCTTCTTCGTTGGTCCAGACAACGGCTGCGAGGGGGCACCAAGGCTTGATACCGGCTTCGTGGACAGCGCGGATGACCTCCAGGGCCGCCAGCACACCTAGGATCCCGTCGTATTTTCCACCGGCGGGCTGAGTGTCCAAGTGGCTGCCCATGGCGATGGGAGGCATATTCCGTGCCTCACCTGGGTATACGGCAAAGATATTTCCCATGGCGTCTGTTGCTATCATGCAGCCGAGAGACTTGGCCTCCTGGACGAACCATTGACGCACCGCTTTGTCGTCTTCGTTCAGGGCCAGGCGGTTCATGCCCTCCGAGCCCTCAATTATGCCCCATTGAGCTGTGTAATGGATCTGCTCCCACAGGCGCTGATAGTTTATTCGAGGCACAGCCAGAAGCTCATCATGGACTACTTTGGTGCTGGAAGAGTTGCCGCTGACATTGTTCCCAATTTTTGCGTCCAAAGCACGGATGTTGTCCTCATGGACCGGTGGGAGCTCAGAGGATTTGAGGACATTCATTGTGAAGAGCAAGCACGAAAGCAAGCAGGACTAGGTGAGGTGTGCCTACAAGCGTGTAAGGGATGGAAAGTCTTGGTGAACTTGAAGCTCATCAGAGGGAATATTACTTCAAGGTCACCAAACACTGTGCCTGCACTGCCCTGGTAATACCACTATAATGCCTCAATCACCTCAGATAAATGTGCTTCTGTCTATCAACGGATTGTTTGATGGTCTGTCTGAATTCAGCCGACGACGAGCCTGACCACGTACCACCCTCCACCCCACGTGTATACCTATACTGGTAGAGGGCAGGGTATGACATGGCAAGGGTAGGGGCATGGTTTCCTATCCTTTCAAAAGACGTCGTCGATCCAGAAGTACATGCACGATGCAAGTGCATAGACCCACCCACCCCCTGCTCCTCGATATAGAGATATGTAAATACCAATTTCGGCACATTCGGGACGAATAGTATTTGCTCGGCCAGTGGAGGAGGGCCCGTCTAAGTAGTGCTTATACTGATCCACGCGTCGAAACTAATCGAGGCCACGAAGCTTTGGGGGCTTACACCGCCTGCCGACAGGGATGTGTATGTGCATGTATAATCATTCCTGGGCATGAATGTGCTGGAGAGTGCACATCATAGTAAAATATTTTCTGGATTTTCGTCAACTGCTGCCTGATTACATCCTCAAGGATTGCTATGAGTAAGAACGTGCCTTAGCAACTATCATGAGGTCTCGGTGGATTGCTCTGGACTGCAGATCCTGGACCTTGTTCGCACGCCCACGCCCCCCTTTCAGATGTCTCTACTCCCTGGGGTGGCTCTCAAGATATTATCAAGTTGAGCACCGAGAAGGAAAGTGTCCTCGGCGTTTGTGTTGCGAGCAGTAGCTAGAACTGGCAGATATATATCATTGTAGCAGGGGAGAATTAATCAGGTGATTAATCGCAGTAGAGCCCGAGCATGAATTTTTTTTTTTTTGGAATATTATCATCTTTCCGTCACTCTCTGTCTCAGTCTTCTGTAGCCTTGGGAAAAGCTTGTCGGACAGGACTTGATTGCTTTTGGGCAAAAAAATCAGAAGTAATTCAACATGACTGTCGATACAGACCGGCCGGCCATGTACAATGGCAACGGTAGTCAAGATGTCCCCAACGGCGTCCACACAAATAGGGATCATCAACCTCCCCAAGAAAATGGAGTCAACGGACACAGTAATCACCCTCAAGAAGACATAAACGGCACAAAAATCAACGGCCATACCAACGAGACGACAACCTCACAAGAACCCGCGTATGAGCCCATTGCCATCATCGGCTGCGCCATGCGTCTGCCCGGCGGCGTGCAGACAGCCGAGTCCCTGTGGGATCTTTTAGACAACCGCCGAGAAGGCAGATGCAAGGTGCCAGATACCCGCTACAATGTCGAGGCGTTTTACGGCCCTGGACGGGCTGGTCATGTCGGTAGCGAGTACGGGCATTTCCTGCAAGACGTGGACCTCGCCGAGGTGGACACGTCGTTCTGGTCCATGACGCGCCAGGAGATTGAGGAGATGGACCCGCAGCAGCGGCTTGCGCTCGAGGTTGTGTATGAGTGTTTTCAGAGCTCTGGCACGACCAAATGGCGGGGCAAGAATATTGGTGCTTATTTTGGTATATTTGGTGAGGTAAGTGAGATGTCGCGAAGATTAGATATCTTGCATCTTCACCATATCATTCATTTTCTTTTGCTGTTGACTGACCATGGTGGGTGACGACAGGACTGGGCAGAGTTGGCAGCCAAAGAGACCCAACAGACGGGAGTTTATAGGCTTCTAGGTGAGTCTACCTGACTTTGAAAAAGTGAACTGTAGTCATTTTATCTCGATACTGATCTACTCCTCTCTCTACAGGGACCGGAGACTATGTGGTTGCAAATCGTGTTTCGTATGAATTCAACCTACGCGGACCATCGTGAGTGAACCACCCTCCCTCTCAAGGAAATTGCCAGAAACATACGTCTAATCTGAAGCTTTCACTCGCAGTGTAATCATCCGCACGGCATGTTCATCATCCCTGACTGGCCTCCACGAGGCCTGTATGGGGATCCAGCGCGGCGAGTGTGAGTCGGCCATTGTCGGCGGCACCAACCTCATCATGAGCCCCAGCATGACCATCGGCATGTCAGAGCAGGGCGTGATTGCCCCCGACGGGCGCAGCAAGTCGTTCGATGCCAAGGCCAACGGCTATGCACGTGCCGAGGGTGTCGTGGCCATCCACGTCAAGAAGCTGTCGGACGCGATCAGGGACAACGATCCCATCCGCGCCGTCATCCGGTCTTCATGCCTCAACTCGGATGGGAAGACGGCAGGGCTGACACAGCCCAGCTCGGATGCGCATCACAGGCTGATCTTGCGCAGTCATCAGCTTGCGGGTGTCGACATCACCAAGACGGCCATGGTGGAGTGTCACGGCACTGGTACGCCAATCGGCGACCCCTTAGAAACGGGTGCAGTCGCCCGTGCCTTTGGTTCGACTGGTGTCTATATAGGCTCCTTGAAACCAAATATTGGACACTCTGAGGGCGCTAGTGGTCTGAGTAGCACCCTCAAGGCCATGCTCGCTCTGGAACGACGACTGATTCCTCCAAATATCAATTTTACCGAGGGCAACCCAAGAAGTGAGTAGTCACCTTTTTCTTTTTCCTTCCTTTTTTTTTTCTCCCTTTCCATCTCTATAGCTACTTTCCGAATTAATATAATATATGACTAATATGGATCTTTGAAATGAATAGTCCCGTTCAAGGAGAACAGGTTAACAGTTCCCATCAAGACAACACCATGGCCCGAGGGCAAGGCTGAGCGTATTGGAATCAACAGGTAAGTGCTACAAAGAATCTACCCTACTCATATACCTTACTTCATTATTACCTGCTAACACAATACTCTCTCACCCAGCTTTGGTATTGGCGGTGCTAATGCGCACATGCTCCTCGAGTCCGCCGCCCAGAACGGCGTCAGACGCTCATCAACGCCAACTCCCATCACAAACTCGCACTATCTGCTCACCTTCTCCGCAAGCCACCCCGACTCACTGCGACGCACAGTGCAGTCCCATCAGAAGTACCTGCAAGACCACCCCGACAGGCTGGCCGACCTCAGCTACACGCTCAACCAGCGACGAGAACCTTTGCAGCAGCGAGCCTACAGCGTGGTGGACGCGACTGAGCTCGACCAGCCTTTCCACGTATCCTCCTTTGGGCGTGCTAGCGCCGCCACCCCACAGGTAGCCTTCGTATTCACAGGCCAGGGCGCACAATGGCCCCAGATGGGCGCGGATCTCCTCCAGACCAACACTGTATTCCGCGAGAGCATCGCCGCCATGGATGAGTCTCTCAGCCAGTGCGCCCAGGCTCCATCGTGGACACTGCGTGATGAGCTGCTGAAAGCAGGCAAGAAAAGCCGCGTCATGGGCACTGAGTTCTCCCAGCCGTGCTGCACCGCCGTGCAGGTGGCACTGGTCGACGTGCTCTCGTCGTGGGGAATCAGCCCGTCAAGCGCCGTGGGCCACTCAAGTGGCGAGATCGCCGCCGCATATGCCGCTGGCGCCCTGTCCAAGGAGTCGGCCATCTTGACGGCATATTATCGCGGTATCGTAACTAGAGAGGTTACCACAAAGGGCGGCATGGCAGCAGTAGGTCTAGGCCGCGCCACAGTCGAGCCTTTTCTCAAGCCAGGCGTCGTCATCGCTTGCGAGAATAGTCCCAGTTCTGTGACCCTCAGTGGCGATTCGGATGTCCTCGACGAGGTCGTCAGTATCGTGCGCCAAGGATTTCCCGATGCTGCAGTGCGGGAGCTGCGGGTCGACTGTGCATACCACTCGCACCACATGAGGCCTGCGGCGGAGCGGTATCTTGAGCTGATGCCTGACCTGGGAGCTATCAAGCCTCAGATCCCTTGGTTCTCTTCAGTTCGTGGGGGTGAGTTTGAAGGGAAACCTGATGCTTCATACTGGGGGAATAATCTGATAAAACCTGTGCTTTTTTCGCCTGCTGTTGCGGCTATGCTGAAGCACTTGTCCTCTTCCCCCACGTCTTCCTCTTCAGTGCTTCTCGAGGTTGGCCCTCATTCTGCCCTCGCAGGACCCGTCAGACAGATCTTGCAGGCTGCCGGCACGACCAAGATCGAATACGCCAACACCCTGACCAGAGGCCAGCCTGGAGAACAATCCCTCTTGACATGTGCTGGACGCCTCTGGCAGCTCGGTGTCGACCTGGACCTCGATCTCAAAAAGGCAGAGCGCGGAGCAGCAAACTCCTCCTCGCCTCCAGGCCGTCCACTCACCGACCTCCCCCTCTACCCATGGCGCCGAGAAGGCCCCTTTTGGAGCGAGAGCCGTCTCTCCAAGTTCTGGCGCTTCCGGAAATTCCCCAAACACGACCTCCTCGGCGAGCGCGTCGCAGCCGCCTCCGATTCCTGCCCGACTTGGCGCAACCTGCTCCGGCTCAGCGAGTTACCTTACCTGCGCGACCATAAAGTCTCTGGCGATGTTGTGTTTCCTGCTGCGGGGTTCATGGCCATCGCGGGTGAGGCGGTGCGCCAGCTGGGCGACGTCGAGGACTGGAGTTATAGCCTGCGCGAGGTTCACATCAGCACGGCGCTCGTTCTCCAGGAGGGGTTTGCCGGCGAGCTGATCACGCACCTGCGACCCGTGAAGCTGACGAATTCTCTTGATTCGGTCTGGTACGAATTTGACATCTCTGCTGTGCACGGCGATAGGTGGACCAAACATGCCATGGGCCAGGTGCGGCAGGGTTCTGAGGTGAGCCCGCCTCCAGCCAAGAAGATCGTCGCCAGGCAGAGGACAGTCGATCCGCCGTACTGGTATAAGGTTATGGACAAGTTTGGCCTCGAGTATGGGCCCAATTTCCAGGGGCTGCGCGACATGACAGCAGATGTGCTGCATCACGAAGCTGTCGCGACCGTCTCTGGGCCCGAGATTCCTCAACATACCTCTGCCTATGCCGTGCACCCTACCACATTGGACTTCGTCCTGCAGATGTACAGCGTGGCCTCATCAAGGGGTCAGGCTCGTCGATTCAGACAGCTGGCTGTCCCTTCGTACATTGGCTCTGCGTATATCCGTCCTGCGGCAAGTGAGACAAGCGATATTCGTCTCCAGGTTGCTGCTGAGTTGACTCCTAGGGGTGCCATTGTTGGCGATGCCGTTGGTACCTCTGGAGAGTCTACTGTGCTGAGCTTCCAGAACCTTCGCATGTCGCCTCTTGCCGATGCGTCAGATGCCCGTGGAGAGGATCCTCATGCGGCTGGGCAGATGATCTGGAAGCCTTGTATCAGACTGCTCGACAATGCCTCATCACTTCTGCACACAGAAAAAAATGACCAGAGCCTGTCGTCAGATGTTGCCGTGCAGGTAGACCGTATGGCTCTTGCATGTGCAATTGAGGCGAGTGTCGTCCTCTCTGGCAAAGATGTCAATGGCGGAGACGCTACGAGCAATGCCAGTCCCCATCTCGCCAAATATCGCTCCTGGCTCGATGATGTGAAGGCACAAGCCGAGAACCACTCGAGCGATATCGTTGAAATGTCTTCCTCGGATCGTCTTGCTTTTATCGAAAAGACGTTTGTTGAACTCTCGTCGTTCAGTGCGAGTGCTCGTGTTCGGGCCACAGCTGTACACCGTGTCTTCGAGGCCCTGAACACGATATTTGACGAGACCAGCGAACAAGGAACCCAATTGGGAGCCGATTTCCTTGCTAGTGTCTACGAAGAACTTGGTTCCGTCGACGTCACCGAGTTCTATAAGTTGGCGGCGCATTACAAGCCGAACCTCCGCATTCTCGAGATAGGTGCTGGCACAGGTGGCACCGCCGAAACCATCCTCGAGACGCTGTCTTCGATCCAGCCGCATCGTGGGCGTCACTATGAGTCGTACACTTTTACAGACATCTCTTCTGACCTCTTTGACCAGGCCAAAGAGCGTCTTGCCGGCAAGGAAGCGGTCACATACAAGGCCCTCGACATTTCCCATGACCCTGTCCAACAGGGGTTCGAGGAGGAAGGGTTTGATCTGATCATTGCCTCGCAGGTAATTCATGCTACATCGGATCCTTCCGCCACTCTTCGACATGTCCGCAGGCTTCTCTCGCCTACTGGTCATTTGTTCCTCCAGGAACTCTCCCCGTCTACTTCCAAATGGCTCAGCTTTGTCATGGGCGCGTTCCCTGGCTGGTGGTATGGTGAACAAGAAAGCCAAACAACAAGACAGTGGGAATCGCTCCTTCATCTGACTGGGTTCGATCATATCGCAGCTGTGCACCATGACAATCAACACCTCAGCACATCCATCATCGCTCGTCCAGCCGCCCCAGCAGTTCCAAAGAGGGTCACCGTCCTGACCCCAGAAGCTGGTGACAAGACCTTAATCCACATCCAAGAAGTCACAACCCTCCTTGAGAATAAAGGCTACAGAATAGACAAGCGCGCCTGGGGCCAACAAGTGCCAGCCGACCAAGACGTCCTCGCCCTCATGGACTTCGACACCCCTTTCCTCCAAAACATGCAGTCCCCCAAGTATACCCAAGTTCAAACCTTCATCCGCAGCCTCAGCGGCACAGGTGTGCTCTGGGTGACAGGCCCAGCCCAGATCAACTGCACCAACCCGTCATACGGCCTGATGATCGGCCTAGCCCGCACCATGCGCACCGAGCAGACCATCGACTTTGGCACGCTCGAGCTGGAGAGCTTTGACGCCGCGGGCTGGAACGCTATCGCCGCCGTGCTGCCCGAGTTCCAGAGCCGTCTAGCCCCAGACGCCGACACAAATCCAGTCATGGAGTGGGCACTGGCCGAGGGGCAGGTCCAGATCAGCCGGTTTCACTGGGTGTCGCTGAGTGAGGAATTGGCTGTCTCACAGGCGGGCGAGTCTGCGCGAAAGCTGGACGTTGAGAAGCGTGGGTTCTTAAATACCTTGTACTGGAAGGAGTACGCGCCTGCCAGGCCCGAGGGGAACCACCTGCGCGTGAGGAACCGGAGCTGTGGTCTGAACTTTAAGGATGTCCTGATTGCCATGGGTATCGTGGACGGCGTGATCAACGAAGGATATGGTCTTGGCCTTGAGGCTGCAGGCATCGTGGAGGAGGTTGGTCCTGATGTGCAAAACCTCAAGGCCGGCGACAGGTGCATTGCCATCCCCAGCGGCGCCATGTCGTCCCATCTCACCACGACGGAGCACCTTTGTGTCAAGATCCCAGACGAGCTGTCGTTTGAGGAGGCTGCCACCATGGCTACTGTGTATTGTACTGCCATTTATTCATTGGTAGACAGGGCCAGGGTCGAGGCTGGCCAGACTGTCCTGATTCACAGTGCTGCTGGAGGTGTTGGTATCGCCGCTATTCAGATCTGGTAAGTAAATCTTGTTGAGTACGAAACTACAATCCGGCTAACATGATTCTCTTCCTCCTCTATCTAGTCGCTGGCTCGGCGCCGAGATTTACTGCACCGTCGGCAGCGAAGACAAAGTACGCTGGCTTACTGAGACATTCAACATTCCACGCGAGAGAATCTTCCACTCCCGCGATCTCACCTTCCGGAGAGACATCCTCAAGGCCACGCAAGGACGCGGTGTGGACGCCGTGCTGAACTCGCTCTCGGGTGAACTCCTCCACGCCAGCTGGGACTGCGTCGCCGAGTACGGCACCATGATCGAGATCGGCAAGCGTGATCTCATCGGGAAAGGCGCTCTTGCTCTGGAGCATTTCGAACAGAACCGATCTTATGTTGGGATTGATCTGGGCCGTCTTTGTGCGCAGAGGCCACTTACCATGCAACGGTGAGTAATATGAAGAAACCGACAAACAGATTCCTGACAGAATTGACCTGTATACCATTGCTAACACTTGCCTAGGCTACTGAGACAAATCGTGGACTTGTACAAGAGCGGAGACATTAAGCCTATCTCACCCATGACTTGTTTCGAGGCCGCCAGAGTGGAAGAAGCCATGCGTTTCATGCAAAAGGGTTCACATCTGGGCAAGGTCGTCATCAACATGCCCGAGACGGCCGTTGCGCTGAAATCCCGGGCGCCTAAACGGAGGCTCGTCCTCGATCCCAATGCATCTTATGTGCTCGCTGGAGGGCTGGGTGGTCTTGGACAAGCTGTCGCCGTATGGATGGCCGAATCTGGAGCAACCGAGAGTAAGTCTCCATTCAGCATTTTAATTCTGTGATCTTGAAGGGCCGAATGACCTAACATTACTATGACAGTCATCTTTTTGTCCCGCTCTGCGGGTGACCAGGACAGATACGCAGGTTTTATCGAGGAACTACGCTCCCTTGGCTGTGAGGCCATCCTCGTCGCAGGCAACGTAAACAACCTTTCCGACGTAGAACGAGCCGTACAGAGCGCCAAAAAATCCGTCCGTGGAGTCATGCAGGCTACAATGGTCCTCCAGGACGAAAACTTCCTCGACATGACCTTTGAGCAGTGGAGCACATGCCTCACCACCAAAGTCCAGGGCACCTGGAACTTGCACAACGCGCTCCTCGGGCACGACCTCGACTTCTTCCTCCTGTTCAGCAGCTGGAGCGGCATCGTCGGATATACAGGCCAGGCCAACTACGCCGCCGCCAACGCCTTCCTTGACTCCTTTGTGCAGTATCGCCACTCACAGGGTTTGACGGCGGTCGTGGTCGACATGGCTGGTGTCGAGGATATTGGCTACGTCAGCCGTACATCATCTGTCATGGATCACTTCCGCGCCACGTCAACCTTTGTCTCGCAGGAGGCGGATGTTCTCGACTCGCTGCAGATTATGATCAACCGTTCCAAGCCGTCGCTTGTACAGCCCTGGTCTTCTGAGCACGGCTCTGCCCCAGGCAGGTATCAGTTTATGACCCCGGCGCAGATCTGCATCGGTCTGCGGACCACTCAACCCCTTCTCGCACCCACAAACCGTGTCGTCTGGAAGCGCGACCCCCGTATGGGTCTCTACAAAAACATGGACGTGGAGGGCGGCCAACTCGCGACAGGCGGAGGCAACGAGGAGCTCAAGCAGTTCCTCAGCGAGGTGAGCCAGAACCGATCCCGTCTGGACGGTGACGAGGCCCCGCGCTTCCTCGCTACCGAGTTCGGCAAGGCCGTCTTCGGCTTCCTTATGCGTGATCTCGAGCTGCTGGACCTGGATGAGTCGCTTGAGGCCCTGGGCGTGGACTCGCTAGTCTCGATCGAGCTCCGCAACTGGTTTCGGCAGAGGATAGGACTAGAGTTTACTACCTTGGAGATCTTGGGCTCTCAAAGTATCCTTGCGCTTGGAAAGTTAGCAGTGCAGAGGCTCAAGGTTAGATTGTCGGTTACTGATGACCCGTCGAATCGGGCGACGGCCGAGGACAACTCTAGGTATCTGGTTTCCAAGGCTCCGTGATTAGAGTGTGGATTGCATGTCTATATTTAGAAGAGAATTACAAATCTAGCTATTTTCCTTTGAAAAAGAAAGAAAACGAAAAGAAGAAAAAGGAAGACAAAGAAAAAGAAAAGAAACATCATTGTAAAAATTGCTACATCAATATTGTCCAGTTCAATAACCACGTTCACGGGGATTTTTCTCTTCCTTGGCCCCTTCCTCCCTCATGTTTCTCTACACAGTATAATTTCCAGGCCAATTCCGAATCCTAATTACATAATACCAAGAACCAAAATTTCAACCGACGGACAGGATTTGAAATCCGAATTTGCTAGTTTTGCCGCCTGAAATTCCTCGATCCTCATCGTATCACTCTTTCACTCATCAACTTGACCGGCTCAGATATTCTAGGAACGTCACTAGTGTACCGCACTAACCCCCATGGTTTGAAAGGATTGTGGCAATAAGTATAGACGACGTTCGAACGTGCGGGTGGGTGGACCTCCTAGTTCTTATACACAAGCGCCCCTTTATTGCAATACTCATACATAACACAATTCGCCTCTGTAGCGGGGGACAAGAAGCAGACCTCAGCAGTCGAACGAAGGATTACTTCCCCACTCATTAAGTGAAGCTCTTGTTCTGGGCATGTCTGGGCAGGCTTATAGCCATTGCGGACTTCCCCTGCAGATCACTCTGCCCGTACAAGCCATTCTCCAGTCCAAGCAGCATCACCCCCCACAAATAGTAAGACCACTATTGTCCATGATTACTGACATTTCTCACAAGGGTACGTTGATTGGGCCCATCAGAGAGGAACCAGAATTCAGGCAGCCATGTAAAGCGGCCTGTTACTCAGGATTGGCTGCGTAATATACACCTGCATCTCCACCCGTGTTAAACGAGAACGAGGTACCTAGTATCCCATTCTGTAGATCGCAGGACTCCATGCACCCTCTCCCTATGTGCTCAACTCATGTGAAAGATGACGCTTGGCATATCTTGAGAAGTATCTGTACATCTACAACATCTAGGCAGTCCTATGTACTCTACTTCGCCATCCAAAGATGAGGCCTTTTACGGAATAAACCTGCACGTCATCTCTTGCTCTAGGCCCAGCTGAAGAATGAGCCTCACCTCCCTCAGCCACACTCGTAGACCAAATCAAGTAACTCAGTACAGTATCTGAATCAAATTACCGGCGGAATACTCGGCATAACCTCACCCCCACCTCGACAGCTGAGACCTGCAGTGGTAGATGTGAGATTCCGTTCTTCCACGCCATGGTACCGGAGGAAAAGGTTTAGGGGAAGCGGTGACACGAGAAGCCACGACATGCAGAGCATCATTTCCTGCACACCCCTGGCCAACATCACTCGTTTCTCTTCAGACGCCGATGGTTAAACTTGGCAAATCACTGCTGGTCGAGCGCATCGAACCTCCCTTGGCCTGTAGTGCCTCCGCGCTCAACTCATCCGTCAGCTGCCAGCAAGATGGTACCTCTCCTTCATCTAGCCACGTGGCAGGCCGTCACGGCATGCGTTGTGGGCTATCTCGTTTGTCTTGCCCTATACCGCTTAACATTCCATCCCCTTGCCAGATTTCCCGGTCCTAAACTGGCAGCCATCACGAGGTGGTACGAAGCCTATTTCGACATTGTACAGAATGGCCAATACACGTGGAAAATAGAGCAGCTCCACAAGCAATATGGTGAGTGTACCTCTGCATGAAGGCCTGAGGCTGGTAGAATTAGTTAAAGTTTTCATCCCAACTCAGCTTGAAGAACGATGTATTTGAGTGACGGATATTAATTATTATTAGGCCCCATCATACGTATCAGCCCTTATGAGCTGCACATCAACGACCCATCTTTTTTTGAACAGTTGTACCGCCACGACGGCCGTTGGGACAAGTATGCATTTACCGTGAACGGCTGGGCTGCCCCCGGGGCGACCATCTTCACAGCCGATCATTATGTCCACAAGTGGCGCCGCCAGGCTCTGAACCCGTACTTCTCCAAGACACAGGTGGTGAACCACCAAGACCACATCCGCAAGCAGGTAGTCAAGCTCTGCGACCGGCTGTCGAGCTTCGCCCAGTCGGGGGAGATAGCTTACCTAGGCGCAGCCATCACCGCCATCACGCGGGATATTGCAAACTACTTTGTGTTTGGCAAGCACTATAGTGGGCTTGACTATGACGATTTTGACGTTGCTACAGTCACAGCTGGCCAGAACACGGGGTTCTCGTGGCGTTTGAGCAAGCATGTGACGTGGTTTATGCCTCTGTTGAAATCGATACCGTTGAATTGGATCAGGAGAATTGCCGACGAAACGGCCAAGAAGTTTATTGACAATTTCCAGGTACGTATACTACTAAAGGTATCAGCAAATACCGTGCGAGGCCGCTCACATGATGGGACTCACCAACAGGAAGCCATGGACCACACCAAAGACCTCATGGAGGAAATCAATTCACCCAATTCTGACCCCAACATGCCGCGCACAGTCATTAAAGATATCCTTGAATCTAAGCTTCCTCCTCAAGAGAAAAACTTCAAGCGCGTCTTTGAGGATGTGTCCTCGATCGCCGGCGCCGGCTTCGAGACGACAGCGGGCGCGCTCCGACTGATCCTGTTTCATGTCTTCACCAACCCTGAAACGCTGCGAAAGCTCCGAGCAGAGCTCACTGGCGTTGGAGTAGATGGCCCCAATGGCCTTGATCTCAAGACACTCGAGAAGCTTCCCTATCTTACCTCGACAGTCATGGAGGGCATCCGGCTGAGTCCGGCGATCGCATCACGGATGGGCCGTGTAGCGCCCGATAGGGAGATCTTCTATGAGCAGTGGCGAATACCAGCAGGCACACCGGTTGGTATGACTCTGATTTTGATGCATACAGACGAGAGGGTGTACCCTGATTCAAAGCGGTTCTATCCGGAAAGGTGGATGGATGCTGAGCTTCGGGGCAAGGCTGAGAAAGCGTTCGCTCCTTTTTCGAGGGGTACGAGACTTTGTCTCGGTATGCAGTAAGGAATTCCCCTTCTACAATCTCAAGATTCCCTGTTATGCTTTTTGTTCACTTTTTCTAGTCATAAAATATGGCTAATGACCGTATGATTGCGAATATAGCCTTGCCTGGGCGGACATGTATATGATCCTTGCCGCACTTGTTCAACAGTTTAATTTTGAATTCAAAGACGCAGAGGCTGAAGATTTTGAATGCGCCAGTGATGAGTTCGCAATAGGCACGAAGGGGAAAGGGAGACTGAATGCCATTGTATCTCTACACGGCACTCATTGAAGCAGAATGGGAGGGAACTTTGATCATATTCTAGGTTGAGGATGTTTCAAAAACCCGTAGCTTTCTGATTTGTGATGTATCTAATCAAGCGAACCAAAAAACACGGAGGCATTAAAAAATACGACGAAAATATTTCATTATGCTGAATATACTTGCTCTACTTCATTATGAAGATATAAGTCTTTATAAATGATTGTTTGCAAGATCTAATCACTTCTATCGAGACTCAACCTTGTCTATAATGACTGATCTGTTTTTACAACAAGGAAGGCCATGTAGTTATGACCTTACAGTATTATGTTAGGAAAGGTAGCAGAAAAGATAATTTTTGCCTCTACTTGACTCTTTCCAATCCCGTGCACATTCGGTCCATAACTTCTTTCACGAAAACGCTCTCATCACTTACACCCAACATCCCCGGCCACCACGTAGCAGTAACACCCATCGAGTTGCGCTTCGTGCTCAATAGCTGGAAATTCAACGGCGCCCCCGTCTTGTTCCCCGATTGAGATACCACAGCTGATTCACCGCACCAGCCGGTTTGGGCTACCTCTGCCCCGTCATTCTTGGTCCGAAACCTCCCATCGAAAACACCGAGGTTGCTGAGCCCGAAGGATACATTAGCCGGCTGCACTGCTTGGCTCTCCAACCATCCCTTTACATCTGAGATGTACTTGAGGAGCGCGACAGGCTGGTCAACGAGCCTGTTGGAGGCTTCTGCCAAGCTCATTGTGTTTTGACGAATTGCATTCCAAACCTCCTCCGAGAGGCGGTCATCGTCGCCATCCCCAACGTCGTCAGGAACAATGATATCCTCGGACACAAAGGACACGTAGTTAGCTAACTCCCCATGTCCTTTGCCAAGAGCCTTTCGCAGATCGATGGCGTTGGCCGCCCTGATCTTGCGAAAGATCTGTCCACGTGCGCCCAGGCTCCTGCACACGGCGCGGGCGACAAGATAATTCAGCAGGGCAGTGAGACGAGCACCATGAACGCGACAAACCTGGACAGCGCGCTGTACTGTCGCGTCCGGGATGAGGGCAACCTCGAACGCGGTCGGTGGGTCCTCCGGGACTTGCAGCTTCAGCGGCGGGCGAGGCGTCTTGGGACCGGTCCAGACGTTGGTGAGGTCCTCTCTTGGATAGCCAAGCGCCGAGGCGAGCCAGACTGGAAGGAGCTCTCGTATCACTATCGGGATGAGGAAAGACCACGATATGGTCAGTCTTCCAGCGGTCTCTATGGGCGGTGGTGGCTGTTTGGTCTTGTGACCTTGCGTCGTTGTTTCCTCCGCCGCGCCGTTGAGAGCTCGCAAGAAGGTCTCATGGAGAGCGATGGTTCCGAGGCCATCCCAAAGACAGTGGGAGTGCATGAAGGCGAGGTAGAAAGATGGCAATCCTCCACCTGTTGCTGGGTCGATTTCGCTCACGTACACACACCATTGTGGTCGCTCGCCCGCCCGAGGTAGACGAACGCCATGGAGATATTCGAGAAAGCTCCTGATTCTTTGCTGGTCATCTTCACCTGCGGGCGGTGCTCTGACGTGAACTACATGTTGGCTGAGATCGATGTTATTGACCAGTGCGAGCATAGGCCGTTTTCCGTTAGGGTCGACAATGGTAATCCTAAGGCCTGGATGCTTATTGACGCAATATTCCAGGGCATCTGCTATTATGTTTTCCGTGCTTTGCCACTGTCTATTGCCAGACAGACTACTGGGAGTATATTTGGCCACCAGCACGATGCAATGGGACATGCCTAGCCCATCACTGGCTATGAAACGCCGCTCATTGATAGCTAACAGCAAAATGAAGATTAGTGACCGAAAATTATATCACAGAGCTATAGCGGTTATGAAGAGGAGGATGGGCCGATGGTGGGAGGTCTACCTACTCGCCGGTCGAAGAATATCCATGTTCATGGTTCGGATGGTAATGATGACTGTTTGAGAAACGTTGTCGTGGCTCACAAGCATGTCAAACACATTGGGACAGACGGAGGTATTCTTCCAGCAAGGAGTGTGTCTATGAGCTTGGCTAAGCAAACATTGGTAAGGCGAGATCGCGGTGCATGCCATCCTTGGTTACAGTCATCCTTGCATATTGCAATATCGAGAAGGATGAATATCCTTGATAGAAGCATATTAGCCCTAGTCCGGACTCCTCCCGCCAGGTACTGTACTTTGGACATCACTAAGAAGCTCTAACAATCTTACGGGGTCCACGCAAGGATGTAAGTGAAATCATCATGGACGGATTCCTCATTGTCACTTACGCAATCTAGCCACGTGTCAGCCCTAACTAATGCCATGTCTCGGGGCCCTTCTATACGTTCACGCCCTCCCCCCTTTGCTGTACTACAAAAGTCGTCATTCGGCCCTGAAGGAGTCGGCAGGATGCACAGGTGCCGGCGGGTTTTATGCCGTGGGGAAACACTGCGATATTTGCCGAATTCCCACTCAGAGCCGCCAACACCCGACCTTTGCGAAAACGACGACATCCCGGAGCACTCGGCAGCCTGGCCACGTCTCGCCCCAGAGGCCACCCCCTCTTTTCTGCGCCTTTTCGGACGTTGGTAAATCTAGATTGGGACTTGCTATGTAGGGAATAACTCCAGGGACTCTGCTGCAACCTTGAGGGCTGTGGACCATCGCTCAACAGCAGCAGCCTACCGCGATGTGTACGGTAGGCGACGTGGACGACTGGGGTCCCTTCATTCGCGATGCCGCTCTCTGTGAGCACCTAGGTTTCACCCTCCTCTTTGAGGAGGCCCTGATGGGCTTGATGCCCTCGACCTGTGTGTTCTTGTTGGCCGTGTATAGGCTTACCCTGCTGGCGAAGGAGAACATCAAGGCACAGCGAACATGGATACGCACGGCAAAGCTGGTACGCAAACATTTCCCTGCCTGGACAGACGATGCGGGATCGCTAGACTGTAATCTAATTTCCTCCTTTCTTTCTTTACTATAGGGAGTGAATGGTGTTTTTGCCATCCTGGTATTTACACAGCTTTGCTTGTATGCCGTGCCTAGCACGCCAAAGACCAGGTTGTCGCTTGCCTCGTCGGTGATATCGTTCTTGGCAGCTCTGATTTTCATACCCCTATCTGCCTTGGAGCATACTCGGTCCATACGACCCTCCACGCTGTTGGAGGCCTACTACGCTCTCTCATTCTTTCTGGGAATTATCCATTGTCACACATTATGGCTCATACGTGGCTCGAATGCTGTTGCTGGTGTTGTCACGACGACACTCGTTGTTCGCTTCCTGGCTCTGCTGGCCGAATCTCAAAGCAAGCGCCATATACTGTTGGGTGCATATCAAGATGTCCCACCAGACGGAACAGGCGGTGTCATTAATATGCTCACGCTTTCTTGGTTGCTTCCGCTGCTGAGGAAAGGGTTCTCATCGTCACTATCAGTACAAAGTTTGTACCAACTCCATCCGGATATGAGGGCAGAGACTTTATTACTCAAGATTCTCCGCCGGTGGAATGAAGGTAAGGCTCACCAAGCTCAGATTTCCCACCGCTGCTTATCCTCCCTCTAACATTGAATATTTTGCAGAGACACCTCGCAATGCACCTGGCTTGCTGTTTCTTGTTATGAAACAGCAAAAGGCCACAATCCTGGCCGGGGGTGCCTTTCGTTTATGCTTAATCGCGTTCCGCTTTGCACAGCCCTTTCTGGTACAAGCTGAGCTTCAATTCTCAGCAGACTCTCGCAGTGAATCGTCAACCGCGAGAGGGACATGGTTGGTGGTTGGCTATACCGCCGTCTATCTCGGCATAGCCGTACGTAGCCCTGGCTGTCACTTTGCTATTTTTCTTCAGTCTCTTACTGACTTTTACGCTCCCCAGATATGCCAAGCTGGCTTTCAATATCACAGCAGGAAGTTCGTAGTGCAGCTGAGAGGCAGCCTCGTCCCAATGCTTTACAGCCACGTGTTGAGAACCGACATCAAGAAAGCAGCGGAGCACGCCCCGATTTCCCTGGTCAGTGTTGACATGGAAAAAATAGCCCTTGGACTGATGACATTCCATGAAACCTGGGCGTCCGCTATTGAAATTGGGCTCTTCATCTGGCTGATCGAAAGGCAAATCCATGTCGCCGCTGCGGCTTCGAGCCTCGCATCCTTTGGTAAGAAGACAACACCTATTAGATTGCATATGCATTACAAGACACTGACAAATGTTTTGATTACCTTGTTGAAGCATGCCTTGTGGCAGGCTTCTTCATCTCGGCCCGAGCAATGGGAGATCTCACTGCGTGGCTTGAAGCCATTCAACGACGAATCGACATCACAGAGAGTGTGCTTAGCCAATTCAAACCGGTCGCATTGGCTGGCTTCATGGACTCCGTCACGTCCCGCATCTCTGCTCTCCGGGAGTCCGAGATTCGGATCTCAAAAAGATATCGGTCGATGGTCGTGGGCGTTCTCACAATGGGTAATCACATCCATAACGAAGACATATAAGGAGTAATCTGTCATGACGCTAACTTCATCCTTTCTCTCTTTTAATAGCATACTCATCCGTAGTCATAGCGCCAGTCATTGGCTTTGGCCTTTTTGTCTTCATGCCAAGTATCCGAGGCGCAAGAGGTTTCACCGTCGAAATTGCCTTCTCCTCCCTGACTGCCTTCACATTGTTCACTTCGTCTATCACATCACTAGTTCAAGCAACCTTTGAGATGATATCTGCGCTCAGCGGGTTCGCGAGATTTGCGCAAGCTTTGCACGAGCCGCCACTCGTGGACCTGCGCATGCACATAGCCAGCTCGCCTTCCCGGCCGCCAGGATGGACATCGCCCGTCCATGACGGTACAAACATAGAGGACCCAATCGACAATGGCGACGAGGATGGTGGTTTGCCAATGCGAACATTCTCTTTAACTCGTCGTCGGATCAATCGACTGTCATTACTCCTTGAAGAGCAGAGGTGCATAGTCGCGCGAGACGCTGACATCGGGTGGCCCAGCAACACAGGTGTAATCAAGGGAGCATCCTTCTCGATCACCAAGAAGAAGATAACTGCTTTCACAGGAGGCCCTGGCTCCGGAAAAACAACGCTTCTGGAGGCGTTCCTAGGCCAAGCCACGATTTCGAATGGGACGCTTTCTACGGCGCTCGTTCGTGCTGCCTACTGCAGCCAGAAGCCGTGGATCTTTGAGGGAACCATCATGGACAACATTGTCAACTGCTGTGCGTTCAGCAAACTTCGCTACGAGGCAGTGGTCGCGGCTTGTGGACTTTATCAGGAAATCAGTCGCATGCCTTTGAGAGATAAGACACCCACTGGTAGTGGAGGTTCTCGCCTAAGCGGCGGGCAGCGGAAACGAGTGGTAACGCTTTCTTCTCAATCTAGCACGTGGTTCAATCATTTTTCTCCTTTCATGAACCTCTGCATCACTTCACATACAATATCAAGCAGACAGAGCTGACATGAGATTGACCGACAGGCGTTGGCTAGAGCAGTATACTGCGAGCTGGACCTGCTCATCCTGGACGATGTCTTGAGCGGCCTTGACCCAGAGACGTCCAAGACAGTATGGCGGAATCTATGCGGCGTGAACGGCCTGTTTCGCCGAGAGGGGAGGACAGTGATATTCTCCTCCATCCACAGTAAGCATCATCCGTTATATAAATAAGAACATGAAAGAAGAAAACAAATAGGCAAGAGACAGTTACACAAGGGATAAGAAGCTTACCATACAAAATCCTCGAAGATGCCGGGCTAAGCCTTGCCGATGACATATTCGATCTTTCAAATGGCATCATATCGAAGCGGCTGCCACGGGATTCTCTAAACACCATACGATCCTCTCTCGACCTCTCACCCGTAGCAACCATGGATAGCAGAATCATCCCGACAGATCTCACTTTTGCTCTTGGTCTGCCTGGCTTGCCGATGGACACCTGGCCTATGCCAATGCAAAGTGTAGAAGACGGAAATTCTGGTACCAAAGGCGAGCAATCTGGCGACAACACAGACAAAAAGAAGAAGGCCAGTGGCGACTGGCAGGCATACAGCTACTACGTGTTTGCTATCGGTCGACGCAGCACTCTGATCCTGCTTGTGTTTACCTTTTTAATGGTGATAGGTCTTCAGCTCCCTCGTGCGTATAATCCACCCTATCGCTTGCTGTTAGATGTCACACAACTTCCAGGCTGATCGTAACCTCCATAACAGAGATTTGGATTGCGTTGTGGGCTCAGGCAAACGAGAACCACAACGGACTAAGCTCCGCCACCTACTACGGCATATACGTACTCATGGGAGGGCTCGCCTTACTTTTCCTCGTGTCAGGTGGATCGTAAGTTTTCGTCCTAATTCTAAAGCCAGCAGTTCTCACTTGAGACATCACTGACACGAAATGGTCTAGATACTTCCTGCTCAAGATGGTTCCTCAATCAGCCCGTATCCTCCATCGAGCTCTGTTAGTAACCACACTCAGGTAAGTGAAAATGGGTTGATCAAAAGGCATGTGGTGGAATATACGGTAGTATAAATTAACTGGCTGATAGAGCTTCAACTGTCTTCATCAACGATCAAAGCATTGGCAGCATTCTAAACAGGTTTGTCAATAGACTTTCCCCTGACGACTCACGCCAGGCTACAAAAAAGAAAGAAGCCAAAAAAACTAGAAAAGAAATACTGAGATGAAATTTTAGATTCAGCCAAGATCTAACCATTGTAGATACCGATGTTCCAATCTCTGGCTTCAACACAACCTTTTACATGCTCTCCATTATAGTACAAGCTGTGATCATATCGATATCATCCAGATACATGGCTGCCATCATGGTCGTATTCTTATTTGTCTGTTATCTGGTGCAGAGCTTCTATCTACGGACCTCTCGCCAGATTCGAATCCTAGATATTGAGGCTAAGGCACCATTGATCTCCCACGTCTCGGACACCATGGCCGGGCTCAAGACGATACAGAGCGCGGGCTGGACGGCACACTTCGAGACCACGGCACTCGACATTCTCGACAGCTCGCAGCGACCTTTCTACCTAATGTATTGTGTCCAGGTCTGGCTGGGCTTCATTCTTGACTTCATGGTGGCAACTGTTGCCATCGTGCTCGTCAGCATCACCAACCGCTTACAAGGGAGCGCCACGGGCGGGTTTCTTGGTGTCGCACTGACGAGCATTGTCAGTTTTGGCGTCAACCTGAATACTCTGCTTGTGTCATGGACGCAGATCGAGACAGCTTTGCAGGCTGTCCTCAGAATTCGAGACTATTCACAAAACACCCCGATGGAAGGAGATGATAGCGATAAGGCGCTCTTGACGGCGTCGCATTGGCCAGAGGTCGGACGAATTGAGTTTCGTGACGTCTGTGCTTCCTATGGGTATGTAGTGATCGAACAAAACGATATTAGGGCGGCGGCCGAGTCTGCCTGATTGCTAATGGATTAACTGCAACAGGAAAACCGCCGGCCGAGTGTTGGATACCCTGAGTTTTGTGGTCGAGCCCGGCACCACTGTGGGAATTTGTGGTCGAAGCGGAAGGTTGGCAATGCTACCCATCATATTCATTCTGCCCTCCATATTGTCTCAAGTGTGTTTGAATTGATTAGAATATTTGGCTGACGATCCATGGAACGTAGTGGGAAAAGTTCTCTCCTAGCAACTCTGTATCGTTTTCTTGATCCTGAAAGCGGCTCTATTTTGATTGATGGGGTCGACACTCAGCATCTTCCTGTCCGGCGTGTTCGAGACAGCCTGGTTAACATACCGCAAGACGCTTTCTTACTCCCCGGGAGTCTTCGCTACAATCTGGACCCGTCCAACACAAAATCCGATGAAGAGTTGATAGCCGCGCTTCAGGCTGCCCAACTATGGAGCGGCTCCATGTACGACAACGGTCTGGACACTACCGTAGACGAGCACACCTTCTCCAGCGGTCAACGACAGGGTCTGAGTTTAGCGCGTGCTCTACTCCGCGATGGTAATATTGTGACTGTGGACGAGCTGACGAGCGCGTAAGTACAGTCTTGCCGACTATCCTGAGCCACTTGCTCTCTTAACCCCTTCACGGCGCCGATTTAAACTACTCACACGGATGCGTATAGGTTGGATGCGGAAGACGCAGAGATCATGAGAGAGACCTTGGTGAATCATTTCACTTCACGTACAGTCCTCATGATATCACACAGGCTTGACGATCTGCTGGCTTGTGACCGGGTTCTGGTGATAGAGGATGGCCGATTTGTCGAGTATGATGAGACAGAACTACTTTGGGAGGATGATAATTCCAGATTCCGCAGAATGTTTGATTCGTTTTAAGGGACGCAGATTCCTACCGTAATCTTAAGATAGAGCGGCCGAACCCGACTGCTCTACAATGGAAGTTCAGCCCTGGGAGTCTGACAATGAATAATTATAAACCCAACCCATCGCCTTAAGGTGTGTCCTGACACTGGCTGAATTATATATCTGGCGAAGCAAAGAAAATAAAATAGGCAAGAATCGTCGTAATATAGTAATAATAGAAGCCCGGGAGAATCTTGTTGGTTTCGACTTCATACTTACTTTAGTGGAAGTGAGCTCACGTGGTAAGCCTTGATGTTTGTGGAAGAATCTTCCTGACTATTCTATCTCATGCTAAACGATGACTAGACCGCGCAATGATTAAAAAGTGATTCCAATTTAGCTGTGCATATCTTTGCGCTAATATTCACAGAAATGGCTTATCGACACAAATCTCCCTAGATCCCCTTCAATTTGTACTTGAGGACTTTCCCTGCTTGATTCCTAGGAAAATCGCCCATGAACTCGACACGACGATGGAGCCAATGCGGCTCAGTCAGGTTATCCTGCACATGCTTAGCAATATCCTTCTTGAGCGCCTCCTCTTCCTTCTCAGCCGCCGCCGGCGATCGAATAATGAACGCTTTGGCTCGCTCGCCATCCCTGTCGTGCGGCACGCCTATAACAGCCGCATCTGCAACGTCTGGATGCAACCGGAGACAAGCCTCGATGTCGGATGATGCTACTTGTAATCCCTGTAGTAGATATTCCATAGTAACGTCAGCCTACTCGTCTGATGGGGATACTAACACACACATAAAGTAGTTTGCCTCGATAGAAGAGGTATACGCACCTTGACCTTGACCATGTCCTTGAGCCTATCGACAATGAACAGGTGTTCCGTTCCATCTGGCGCAGTGCGAAACATTGCTACATCGCCCGTCTTCAGCCAACCAGGAGACTCAAAAGCCGCCTTGCTAGCCTCCTCATCGCCCACGTAGCCTTTGAAGATGGTGGGAGACTCCAGGAGCAGCTCACCCGCCTCGCCATGCCCTTCGACCTCTCTGCCCTCAATATCAATGAGACGCGCGCGATATCGCGGAAATAAGATTCCGGACGACCCGACGAGAATAGAGCGCGTGCTCGTGAAGGAGGCCATGACAGCGGTCTCTGTCAGGCCGTAAGCCGGCAGCATCTTCCACTTGGGACGGAGCTTGCTGATCTTTTCGCTCAACTCTTTAGTGAGTCCACCCGCACCTGTGACGATGGAATCGACAGACGACAGGTCGACCATGTCGAGGAGGAATGGGTTGTTGACCAGGGCAGCAAGAATTGGCGGAATCTAGCAATATTATGTCAGTAAATGTAGAAATAAGAGAGATTTCCGGCACCTTTTGCTTTTGCCCTCTTTTCCATCACGCTGGAGCATCGTAGTGTATGATGATGTACATACAATATACAGTCTGTTGATCTTGAATTGCATGATCGACTTCAGCGTAGACTGCATCTCAAATCGCGGATGCAGAACAAGCATGTCTCCACGCCACAGCATGGCCTGTTGGGTGATCAGCCCATAGCTGTGGGTGAGTGGCAGGATTCCAAGGGCGATGTCCTTCTCATCGGATCGTCCAGATGCAGCCTCGTGAATCCGAGCTTGCATCATATTGGCGATAACACCACGATGCGTAACGATGGCTAGTTTCTATCGAGGATGAAGGCTTAGCATGAGCGCCACCACGCAAGATCTGTGTCTCGTTTGTTTTCTAAGCCTACCTGCATGCCAGACGTGCCGCTGGTCGGGCAAAGGAATGCCACGCGATCTTCATCGTCATTCCAAGTGACTGGTTCGATAGGGTTCTTGGAGTGCCCCTGGGAGATCATGGTCTCTACAGAGCGCAAAGGCAAGGCTCCACAAAGACTGTCATTTCTCGGGGCATCACCCGGGAAATCCAGAACATACACCTTTTCTCCTGGTACGAGCCCCGAAGACTTGGTGGCTTCGAGACAGGTCTTTAGCAATGCATGATTCGTGAAAACAGCAGTACACTTGCTTGCTTTGAGATGAGCTTCGACCTCTGCGGCTGAACTCGTGGGGTGAAGCAGCAGACAGATCCCCCCAACCCGGTG
This sequence comes from Cryphonectria naterciae, assembly GCA_014850475.1. NCBI lineage: Eukaryota > Fungi > Ascomycota > Sordariomycetes > Diaporthales > Cryphonectriaceae > Cryphonectria > Cryphonectria naterciae. Next base: position 34,036 of record JACWST010000037.1, on the reverse strand, counting down.
GATAGCCCAACACAGAGTCAGGAAGTCAATCTACAGTCCAATTTCAACAAATTGTCAGAGGACAGATATTACCAGGTTATCTAACCCAGGGTCTTACGCACCGCATTCAAGCTGAACACACCGATCACCTTATCCCATGGCGAGCCTTGGTTTGGCTGCCAGCCGAATTCATAGCAGAGGCTGCGGGCGAGAGCTTCAACTCGACCATGAATCTCTTTTATGGTCACCGCAGACCCCGTCGCCGCGCACACCAGCTTTCCTGGTGAGGCCTTTCCCTGTCCAGGCCAGTCCTGGCCAAACACAAAGTCTCCAATAAGGGTTTGCGAAGGAGGTTCAAAGGGAAAGTCTCCCAACCATTCTGCAGGCTTGAAAATCATTGTTGTGATCTTATTTTGCTGTGGGGTAAGGGACTTGAAGCGATGGCGGTAATGGTGAAGTTGAGGAAGCCGACAGTGAAGATGCTGGGCACAGTACATTCTACACGTACTTGTAGCGTCTACACCAAGAAAGTAGAAAAAAATCCAGCAGTATTCTCCTTCTGTTCCCTAGATCCAGATCAGTGGTACCACAAGATCAGAAAAGGTCCAGCCTAAGGCAACAACTCAGATTTATACTCCTATATCGTAATCACGATGTCATGGGTAAGCAAGTCGAGGAAGGACCCGCAACGACATGATCCTTCTGCGCCAGGTCTCTATACTTCAGGAATGTCGTGACGCTAGGTTTTATGCACTTATCGGGGAGTCCGTTTCGCGCTGATCTAACAGGGTTGATGCAAAAGGGGCGCCTGCATGGGAATTCTGTGGGGTACTAGGTTAAGTTTCAAATGTCAGCTTTACTAGTCGATACACGCTCCTCACCCAAGAAGGTGGTGGTGAGATCTGAGCTGACGAGGCGGTACGGCTCGTCGAATTCGCCTGCGCTATATCGCGCTGCGTGGAGGGATTTTAGTCGTCATGAAAGGGCGCATTGGGTGATGAGAAAGGAATGCGCCAAAGAGTAAGAGGTAAAATTGTCCTTCATAAACTTGTAATTCATGACACAAAAAACCAAAATTGAGGAATCGTAGAACTTGGAGTCACATATGGTAGTAAATGTTCTAATTTCACACTTTCGTATCTTTTGATAAATTCAAACTCTTCTGAACAATAAACTTCGAGTTCTCAAGGTATCACGGCTAAAATTGAGCACTTAATGCTGTTATCTAATTTCCACTTTAGTTTGTTTTTGTCTTTGGAATCAAGACTATCTTACACACCGCTAAGCGAGTCAATGGGTGCCTGGCTGTTTCGTCACCAAGAGGGGCAAAAGGATCGATGGGCGTAAACGCACGGTGTGCAAGTCGAAGAAGAGGGAGGGCGGCGGGGGCGTGCGCGAACAAGGTGAGACGGATCACGGGCAGTGCATACGTGAGCTGTCATAGCGCCTTCGTGCCCCAGACTTTCTCGGTGTCTTTCTACTTGCTACGAATCCCGCTGCCAAGTGAGTAAGGGCGCAACGACTTCGGTCACTTCAAAACTCCGTAGCATGGTCATCTTCAGCTCGACAGACTAAAGTGTGGATGGTGAAATGGATCCTTGGCGCAGATGGGCTTGGGAACTGTTGCTTACTGTACGCCAAGTCCTAGTCGGTGATACCCTAGTTTAACGAAGGGACACTGGATACTTGCCACCGTAGAATTTCGTCGGTTTATACTGTGCTGAGTATAGGGACATGACTATGTCTCTGGTGGGATGAGGCATGACGACTGGGCAGAAGAAGGAAGAGCTCCATTGCTGGGATCTGTGACCTCTTCCGCAGCCCATCTGTAATGTTGTGGGGCAAATTATTGTTACGACTTAGTATCCTATTGCACCTCGTCGACGACGAAGGAGACAGGCTTCATACCCCGAGTTGTGGGGTGTCAGAAACCAAAGCTTCATCTCTGTCTTAGATATTCCAGACGTAGTTTCATTTTCCGGCAACGGCTCATGAAACCGTGAATCATCATCATTACCATTATCATCTCCATTATTCTAGCGAAGGCAAACCTCTAGACCTGGCCGGTACCAACCAAAATGCTCTCGCTGTCACAGACTGGCTCTCTGGAGCTTTGGCTCCATAACCTTGCGGCCGACATTTTGGATGTCGACCCAGAAGATCTGGACGCCGATAAGTCCTTCCTGGCCCTGGGAGGCGACTCCCTGTCGGCCATCGACTTCATGGGGAAATGCTATGCTGAGGGAGTCCAAATCAAAATTCCCGAGATGATGGGGGACATCAGCATGTCGCAGCTGATTCATCACATTGCACTGTCTCAACCTGCTTCAGAGTCAGACACCGACCAAAGCAGAGGCTCATCAATGGAAGGGAATCCTCGTGGGGCAAGGAGTCCGTCACAGGTGCTGGGCTTGAGGGTCAACGGCCACGTACCCGTGTCAAGTGTCCGATATGCTCTGGATTCTGTCGTGCAACGGCACAAGGCTCTACGACCACCATCTCATTTGGCGGATACAGCAGTCTTTTCTGCGAAGCCAGTCTCGAATGGGGATCATTCTCCGTGGCTCTTCAAGGAGATCCGTGATGAGAATGAGGAAGTGTGCGCAGCAGCCATCGAGGAAATATGCAAGAGCCTTGGACATGAAAATGGGCCTGTGTTTGGAGGTGTATTTTGCGAACCATCAAAAATCTTGGTCTTCGCAGCCAGGAGCGATGTCGTCGACCAAACTTCGTGGCGCATTCTCATCCGCGATTTCAGCGCTGCTCTTGAAGAGGCGCTAGGATTCGAGGCCGCAACGACTTCTGAACTTGACTTCTCGGACCTCGTATCCATGGATGACCTGTCGTTCCTGCTACCTTCTACTGGCAAGGACACAAACACAGACAGCATGATGACGGACTTTGGAGGTTTCACTGCATCAGAAGGGGCCTGGCAACGAAACGACACGACAATCTCGTTCGACGAAAGCACAACTCAAGCAATTCTTGGCGGCAGTTGTCACAAAGCGCTCCGCACCAGCGCAGTCGATATCATCAATGCTGCTCTTCTCCTTGCAGTGCTCGAAGTCAAGCTATCGAAAGCTCCTGCATATTTACGCCACGTATTCAACCAAAGACATGGATGTCCAGACACTATGGATACCGTTGGATGCTTCGACGGGATTATTTCATTTGAAATAGCACCGTCCACCAACTCTTTCACAGATCTCAAGGCTACTTCTATTGAGGTACTACGCAGCGTCAAGGATGCCTCCGTATTATCGATATTGCCCCCAGGACCCGGATTCCGGCGTGTATTAGAAGACACAATTGATATGACAATGCCAAACGAGACCTTCAAGAACAACAACCCATTCGTCATAGAAGTCTTCAGCACTGATACGCTGCAAATTGAAGCTTATCCCAAGGCTTCTGGTTTGGAAAGACTTGCATATGCCCAGTGGATGAACACTTCGCACTCTACAGCTGAGATTGACCACAAGAACACTTCAGTTCAGGTCTTCTTAAGGATTTGGGGTGGACAAATGAAGTTGACCATCCGTGGCGGCAACAGCCTACAAGACAAATCTCAAATCAAAGATTTCGCGGCGGTAGTGACACGGAACCTGACGAATTTCGTCGAGGAGCTCAGCAGCACCACAATCATGCCAACACTCTGCGACTTTCCGCAACTGGATGCCACTTATCGTTCCCTCGACGCCCTCTTCGAAAGGCTACAAACTGTCACTGCGGATCCACTGGCTGCCGTGCACGCTATCGGGCCCTGCTCGCCCATGCAAGATAACTTCCTCGCCAGCCAGAGAAAGACTCCTGATGCATATCAATGCCGCTTTGTAGTGCGGATCGACGCTCTTGTGCCCGGATCTCAGCTCGATCCTCAAGCCGTCAAGGCGCATTGGGCACAGATCACAGCTCGGCATCCCATTCTCCGCACAACGTTTATTGAGAGCGACACGCGTCTTGGGAGGTTCGATCAGGTGGTTTGGAAGAGCATCAAGCCCTGGGTTCTCACGTATCCAGACGCCGTAACTATCCTAAATGACAAAGAATTCCCCACATACGCAGCTCACCAGCCACAGCACCGCCTGTCAATCGCCCCAGCACCAAGGGGAGGAGTCTATGTCAAGCTTGACATCTCGCATGCTCTCTTCGATGGCCAGTCGACTGAGGTTCTGATGCGAGACTTCTGCTTCTCTTATCTCGACGCGCTTGAGACGGGTGAGGCTCTTCCATACCTGGACTTCACAGCAGACGAGCTTCAAGTGGACACAATGCCTACTTCAGCCTACTGGGCACATTACATGGACAGCACGCAGGGCTCATACCTTCCCGTGCGTCACAGTCTGGAAACAACTGGGCTTCAGAGTATACAAACTCAGATGGCCCTCTCGCCAGGTGCTCTGAGCTCGTTTTGTGGGCAATACGGTGTCACGCCTGCGAATATTTGCCAAGTCGCATGGGGCCTCGTCCTCAAAAGCTTCGCCAACTCGGACGATGTATGCTTTGCATATGTCACCGCCCGCAGGCAGATACCTCTTCCAGGCATCCAAGACGCAGTTGGCCCATTCCTCGACGTTCTTTTCTGTCGCCTGAATCTAGAGGGTAACATAGGTGTACGTGAACTCCTGTCACGTGCAAACCAAGACTTCATTTCAAGCCTTGAACACCAAAACACCACCACTGCCATGAAGAATGATCCCCACGCGACCTCTGTGAGGGAATGGGGAAATACCATCTTGTCATTCACCCGCGCTGTGCCAGCACGCGAATACGCGCGCGCTGGCCTTGCGTTCGAGCTTCTCCAAAGAGCCACACCGACGGATTACGACGTCTCTGTGAACATCGACATCGCTGCCGACAACTTCGACTTCAACCTGGACTTCTGGGACTCCAAGATGGACCACCCGCTCGCCCAGAGTATCCTCAGCGTATTCCAGGAAGCCATCAAGTTCGTACTGCGGTCAGCTTCTCAGGAGACAATTCAAAAGTTCTCACCCCTGACCGAGGCGCACAAAGCAGAGCTAGGAAAATCACTTGGGCCGTTTGGCGAGAACACGGTTTTTGCGTGCAATGAGGTCTGCATTCATGATCTCGTTCAGGATATGGCGGCTCGGCAGCCTCGCTCTCCTGCCGTCTGCGCCTGGGATGGCACTTGGACGTTTGAGGAACTTCTTGTTTCGGCCAGAGCTCTGCATCGAGAGCTCATTCTTGATAAAAGCGTCAAATCAGGAAAGACTACAGTGGGCATCTGCATGGAGAAGTCTAAATGGGCTGTCACGGCGATGTTGGCTGTGCTCATGAGTGGGGCGGCTATCGTACCCGTTGGTGTCGATGATCCGCGTGCAGAGGAACTTCTCAAGAGTGCAAATGCTTCCTTTGTACTCGCCACTCACAACACCTATGACAAGGTTCGTGCTATGGGTTTCCAAGCAATTGTTGTCGGCAACACCAACTGTTTGAACTTGGCCACTGTTCAAGAATATGAAAATATCAACCCGCCTGTCGCGCCTGATAGCCCTGCCTGGATTCTATTCACATCTGGGTCCAGTGGGAAGCCCAAAGGCGTCATTCTGGAGCACAGGGCCCTGAGTACTTCTCTCTTAGCTCAGGGCAAGGCTTTCGGGATTGGACCAGGCATGCGGACTCTACAGTTTGCAGCATATACCTTTGCGGACAGTATCCCCGACATTTTTGGTACTCTTGTCATGGGCGGATGCGTCTGTGTGCCTTCGGAAGAGGAGAGAACAACCGACCTAGCCAGGGCAATGCACAAATTGCTTGTCAACCAGGCGACGCTGACCTCCACGGTGGCTGGCCTCCTTCTCGAGCCTAAAGAGGCCCCCGTATTGAGACGCCTGATCCTCAGTGGGGAGATGCCGAGCACTGCCGTCGTGAAGAAATGGCTGCCGTATACCCGAGTGATGAATGGGTATGGTCAGTCCGAGGCTTCTGTGTTCGCCTGCTGTGGCCAAATTACAGACCCTGAGGACGCGGCCAATATTGGTCTACCCATTACTGGTCGATGTTGGGTCGTGCAGCCAGATGACTACAATCGCTTGTGTCCCATCGGAGGGCCAGGCGAATTACTCATTGAGAGCCCAGCTCTCGCACGAGGATACATGAACGACGCAGATCGAACGGCAAGTGTCTTTGTAGACAATCCCGCCTTTCTTGAGGAACTTGACCTTTCTTCTTCCTCCTCCTCCTCCTCCTCCTCCGGTACTTCACATCCTCGACGGATGTACCGCACAGGCGACCTGGTCCGGCAGAGTAGTCTGAATGGTACACTCATCTTCCTCGGTCGACAGGACACGCAGATCAAGATCCGAGGACAGCGTGTCGAACTCGGCGAGATCGAGGATACGATTGGACCATTGCTGCCAACAGATACTTTTGGCGCCGTTGTAGTGAGCTTGGTGAAATTGAGCAGCTCAGGTCAGAGCGAGCCAAAACTTGTTGCTGCTCTGGAGGTAGCTTCCTCCCTTGTCGCGTCTGGGAAGGATACCGTCCGGGCCCTGGCTCCCACAGAACTTTCATCATCGCTCAAGGCAAGCATGGAGACACTTCAAAATACTTTATTTACCAAGCTTCCCGTCTACATGGTCCCAGGGCTATTCGTTCCCATGACCAAGCTGCCGGTAAATGCATCCAATAAAGTGGACCGAAGAGCCTTGGAAAGCCTCCTCGAGGAAATGGACGATGCCCAGATCAGGGAACTCACGCTGGTCGATGAGTCTCAACAGCAGCCAAGGACAGAGGTTGAACGTCAATTGCAGGCTCTCTGGGCGGTTACCTTCAACAGACCTGCAGAGTCCATCAGCGTCAAGGAACACTTCTTCCAGGCAGGAGGCGATTCTGTCACTGCTGTGCGCATGGTTGCTGCAGGCCGCAATGCCGGCATCGCCCTCACTGTCGCTGACATCTTCAAGTACACGCGTATCGGAGATTTGGCTAGAGTATTAGAGGGTGTGGATGATGTCGTAACTGTTCACGCTTCTTCAGCAAATGACCCTCGGCCATTCCAGCTCTGGAAGGATCATAGTGACGACGACTTGCTCGCGCTCGCAGCGCAGTGTGGTGTGCACGTCGGCCAGATTGAAGATGTCTATCCGTGTACTCCTTTACAAGAAGGCCTGGTTGCCATAACAGCTCAGCGTGCCCGCGCAGATGCATACATGGTGCAACGATGCTATCGAATCGCCAAGGATGTGTCTTTGGAAGGGTTTCAAGCAGCATGGGAACGCCTTGTTGCCCTCACTGGAATCCTGCGAACCCGCATTGCCATGTCAAGCCGAGGCGTTGCAGTTCAGGTTCTTGTTGACGAGACTGTGAATTGGCAACAGAACAAGAGGGTTCAATCTCTGTCCGATTACTTAGAGGAAGACGGCCGGATGCCTTTCGATTATGGCCGACCTCTTTCAAGGGTTGCCCTCGTTCATGGCGATAAACCTGGTGATGACCACCGTTACTTTGTCTGGTCAATCCATCACTCCCTTTTTGATGGGTGGAGCACCGTACAGACCCTCAATCTGCTTGCACAGCTGTGGACCGGTCAACAAATTCCCTTGCCGTCTGTGCCAATGTCCAGATTTATCCAATATTCGTCTCAGCAGGACGAGCAGATCGCTCGACAATTTTGGAAACGCCACCTTCACAACGTGACAAAAATTCGGTTCCCAGTCCTACCCAACGTTGATTACCAGCCATCGCCTACACAGAAGCTCACACGGCAAGTGATGTTGCATGCGGATCGAAAGAGCACAGTGACAACGTCAACCCTGCTTCGGGCTACCTGGGCAATTCTCTTGGCTTCCTATACCGGAACACAAGAGGCAGTGACGCTGCTGACACTATCAGGGAGAAACGCCCCTGTGCCTGGCATCCTCAATATTCTTGCCCCAACATTGACGAGCGTGCCTTTCCGCGTATCCATTCTTCCGAGACAGTCTCTTTACGATTTCCTGCAAGATGTTCAGTCCAGGACCACTGAGATGATTCCCTTCGAGCACACTGGTTTGCAAAACATTCGGCGCCTGGTTCCGGGTCTAGGAGGAGATTTTGACCCAGGGCACGTCTTCACAATTCAAGCCTCGCCGCCTTCAGAAGAAATTGATGGCCAAAGAGTCCTTGCTCAGAGACTTGAGCGACTGGGAAGTGACAGGGATGGATTACAAAGCTATGCTCTCACCTTAGACTGCATTATTGATCAAGAGGATAGTTCTGTCACCCTTGAGGCACGATTCGACGCCGATGTTCTCCCATCAGCACATGTCGAGTCAATTCTGGCGCATTTCGACTATGTATTGCGTGAACTCTCATCGAATGGGAACAAACACTCTGGAAGATTGATCAAGGATATCGAGTTTGCTGGCCAGGCAGATTTGCAATCTATAAGAGCACGGCATCAGCATCAAGAATCCTTACAGTCTTCAGCCTCCATGACGAATAAGTTTGGAAATGGTGACGATCATGAGATTAATGGGAATTATCCAGCGTCTGCATTGGAGCACCAACTCCGAAAGACATGGAGCGAGGCACTCAGCATACCTTTGCACGATATTCCGTATGAAGGACGCCGATTTGTCGCCCTTGGAGGGGATTCCATCGCCGCAATCCGAGTTGTGACCCTGTGTCGGGGTCAGGGCATCAGCATCTCTTTACGAGATGTAATTCAATGCCAGAGCATCTCTGATCTGGGGAGACACGCCACATCCTTGGAGCCAGTTGTCAAAACACCTCCCAGCCATCAGTTGCAAAACTCCTCATCCTTGACGAGAGGGACTCGCTTCCCTTCAGATTTCCCGATCGCCAATCTAACGACTCGAGACCTCGAAACCCTGGCTGCCCCAGGGTCTGAAATCAGCCTGTCAGAGGTCGAAGACATCTTGCCTTGTTCCCCTATCCAACAAGGCATCCTTCTGAGCCAACTCAAGTCTCCCGAATCGTACAGCATCTTTCAAACGTTCCGTCTCCGCCCAGCCAACAACCAGGAAACAATCAATGTCCAGTCTTTGACAAAAGCCTGGCGACAACTCCAAACTCGACATTCCATCATGAGGACAATCTTTGTCGATTGGCTACCAGATCAGGATGAGTTCCACCAAGTTGTCCTCAGATCGCCTGATGCCGACATTCTAGTCGGGACGTGTCCCGATGACCATGATCCTATAAAGTACCTCGAGACCATGGCTCCCTTCAAGGAAGTTCGTGGACGACCTCCACACCGCCTGGCTATTCTTCAGGCCGCAGGCGGGCTGGTGTACGGACGTATCGAGACAACCCATGCCCTCATCGACGCAGCATCCTTCGAGATTTTGACCCGCGAACTCCTCAACGGCTACGAGTCCGTGCCTTTCACTACGCCAGGCACCAACTACGGCTCGTATGTTTCGTATCTTCGACAGCGTCCTGCGGAACAAGACTTGCAGTTCTGGACAGACTTGCTGTCTGACGTGTCTCCTTGTCTACTACCAGCAGCTCCTCCTGAGAAAGGGGATCGCCAGAACGGCAACGGTTCAGCCCCTGAAGAGGGTCCATACACTTCGGTCGTGCTGGATAACCTGTCAGCCCTGAAATCTATGCAAAAGTCCGAAGGAGTTACCATGGCTTCTATCTTCGAGTTGGCATGGGCGATTATTCTTGCCACCTACACCGGCACCAACAAAGTCTCCTGGGGCGGTCTTTTCAATGGCAGAGACATTCCCGTGAAGGACGCAGACCTCATGGTCGGACCCATGATCAACCAGACAGTCCACTTCATACCTCTAGAGTGGGAGTCCAATGTGGGAGGCGCTGCCCGTGACGTCCAGCGGCGTTTCCTCGACGCCTTCGAACATCAGAGATCATCGTTGGCGGCTATTCAGCATGCCTTAAAACACCTGGATGGAGTCTTTTTCAATACCTTGATGTCGTACCGCAGACAGAACAATCAGAGCGCCAAGAACGTTGTTGATTCCACGCCAGACCACTCCCTGATTCTGGAACCCATCACAACTTATGATCCCACCGAGTACGATATAACCCTGCACGTGCTCACAGACGACCATGAGATCCAAGTGGCCATGCAATATGCCCCGGGATTTATGAGCCGGACGGCAGCGCAGGGATTGCTCAACCACTTTGTTGAAGTCGTACAGTCACTTGCAGAAGATCCGAGTCGACGCATGAAGGACTTTGCCAGGCCTTCGATGAAAGATCTAGCACAAATTCAGGCCTGGAACCATCATGATGTGGCTTGGACAGGACCGCAAGACACTGCACACTGGCTTGTCCGGCAGAGACTACTGATGCATCCTGACAGTGTAGTTGTTGATGCGTGGGATGGGGCCTTAACCGGCCGAGAGTTGGAAGAGGCTTCGAATAACCTGGCTGGATATCTCCTCAGCGAAGCTCAAGTGACCAATGGCACTCCTATCGGCTTCTGCATGAACAAATCCAAATGGGCCATCGTGGCGATGCTGAGTATCCTCAAGTCCGGGGGTGCCGTGGTGCCTTTGAGTGTTCAGGAACCCCTTTCGCGCATTGAAATGATCGTACGGAGCAGCGGAACAAAAATTGTGATGGGAGACAAGGAGCATGTTGCTCGTCTGGGAGCCTTAGAAGCCCAGGGCATACGCCTCATCGCAGTCCAATCCGTGCTTCGTAAAGCGCCAACCTACACAGCAGCACCACCGACAGTGTCTGTGTCATCTGACAATATTGCCTTTGTGATGCACACATCTGGAAGCACAGGCATACCCAAAGGCGTTGTCGTCAGCCACGCCTCTCTGTGTGCCAGCATGAAGGCCTGGACCAAGAATCCCCACGTTGGGTTTGGACCGCAGACACGCATCCTGCAGTTCACCGCATTCACCTTCGACCCTGCCAACCACGAGATCCTCAGTGGCCTATACAGCGGCGCCTGTGTCTGTGTTCCATCAGAGTATGATCGGTTTAACAACATGGACAAGTTCATCCAGGACTTCCGGGTCACAACCGCCACATTGACTCCATCCGTCGCCCGCATCATCACTCCCGAGATCCTTCCCTCACTACATACTCTTGTCCTCATGGGAGAAGCCGTGAAGCCCTCTGATGTCGAGGCCTGGCTGAATCGTGGGTCTGTCCAGGTTGTCAATGCTTATGGACCTACAGAGTGCACCATCATTGTCTCCGTCAGTCGTCCGCTGAGTGCAAAGCATCAAGCGCCCATTATTGGCTACCCGCTCGAGAATGTTAAGATGTGGGTTACGCAGCCGGATGACTTCAATTTCTTGTGCCCAGTAGGTGCGCCAGGTGAATTGTTGGTTGAGGGCCCGCTCGTGGCGAATGGATATCTCCACAACGCGAAGCAGACAGCCGCGAGTTTTGTCACCGACCCTAGCTTTGTGAAGCAGCTCGGCGATGGTGGCGAACAACGGAACACAAGTCGTCGCATGTACCGGACTGGAGACATTGTTCGCCAAAACCAGGACGGGTCTTTGACTTACATTGGCCGCCAGGATAACCAGATCAAAATTCGCGGGCAAAGGGTGGAACCCAGTGAGATCGAGAATGCTATTCTTCGACTGGCGAGCCCCGAACTGGCCCAGATGGTCTGTGTCGCCTTGATTGCTCCTCTGGGCAAGACAGAAAGAACTGAGGAGCCGAGACTCCTTGCTGCAGTCCAGATTGGCAGTGCTTACACGGAGTCCACCGATGGGATCGACAGAGAGTTTGATTTATCCAAGGCATCGACAAGTCTACTACTTGAACTTGATGAACTGCGCCGCTCCCTGCTTGACATTCTGCCATCCTATATGGTTCCTGGAATGATCGTGCCCTTCAGCAAGATCCCACTCACTTCTTCTGCAGGGAAGGTTGATCGATCAGCTGTTCGTCACGCTTTGGGCACATTGAGCGAGGCAGAATTGAATACCCTGCTGCCTGCAACTTCTACAACGTCCATGAGCAAGAGAATGCCTTCGTCTTCGACCGAGCGCATGCTGCAAAGCCTCTGGGCCACCGTCCTTCAAAAGGCACCTGAAGTCATCAGCAACGACGATGATTTTTTCCAGATCGGAGGAGACTCCATCAGTGCCATGAAGCTTGTTGCAGCAGCCCGGCGAGCTCAGCCTCCTGTCGTCCTGACGGTAGCAACCATTTTTCAACACTCTCGTCTCTCCGACCTCGCAATTGCTATGGATAAGGGGAAATCTACGAAAAATGGGATATTGCGTTATCCAGACACTCAAAAAGCCGACTCAGCCCCGTTTGCGCTTCTTAGCTTTGCGCCTCCAGACCTCTTGAACGAGCAGGTCGTTTCTCTGGCAGACCAGTGCGGAGTGTTGCCTCAAGATATTGAAGATGTCTATCCGTGTGCCCCCTTGCAAGAAGGTCTCATCGCCATCACAACAAAGAGACCAGACAAATACGTGCTGCGCCGAGTCTTCCATATTGATGGAGATTCTCACAATTTCAAGAAGGCCTGGGAAAAGCTCTGGCAGTCCCTAGCCATCATGCGGACACGCATTGTTCCGGGGAAAACAGGAGCTTTCCAGGTTGTTGTCCGCGAACCCGTCCACTGGCAATACGCATCGTCTCTCGAGAGCTATCTGGAGCAGGATCGCAATGATCACATGACATACGGTAGCAGACTCTGCCGCATAGCCGTCATCAACGACGCTTCTGCAAGCGGGCGCAAGTACGTTGTGTGGACCATGCACCACAGCATCTATGACGGCTGGAGCATGATGAGAACCATGGACATATTGACCCGACTGGCGCACAATGAGCCTGTTCCACACCCGGTTCCCATGTCACGCTTCATCCGTTACCTGAGGGATCAAGACGAGGAGGCGACAAGACTGTTCTGGCGAAAACATCTGGGGAGTGCCAACGTGATTAAATTCCCTGAGCTGCCCATCGATCCGTCTTTCTTGCCTCAGTCGACGCAGCATGCAAGACGCCGCATCGCACGGCGCAGCAGAGAAGCTCTCAGCTCGGTGACGACGTCCAACCTCCTTCGTGCCGCGTGGGCCATCTTGCTCGCTGCTTACGCGGGTACAGATACGGACGAGGTGATTATCATGGCGGCTTTGTCAGGACGGCAGGCTCCTGTGGATGGCATCCTGAACATGGTTGGCCCTACTGTTGCTACAGTCCCGGTGCGCGTGCAAATTCCTCAGCAGGATTCGCTACCAACGTTCCTATCACGAGTACAACAGGATGCCGTGGATATGATTCCACATGAGCACACAGGTCTGCAGAATATCAGACGACATATGCCTGAGCTCGATGAGGGCCTGTTCACTCCAGCGCACCTATTCACGGTACAAGCCGTCGTCCAGGGTGATGACGAGGTTTTACAACCCTCATCGTCGACATCAGAGGTGTCAACAGGAGTCAATGCATCAGCCAAGATACTAACTCCTGTTGAGAGGGACAACAGAAATGATGATGCCATTCAGGGCTATGCATTCAATATGGAATGCACAATTCTCACAGACGAGGAGATTGATGTGGACATATGGTTCGACCAGACTACCATCGGCGCGTCTCAGGTACATCGCATCCTGGAGCAGTATGAGCATCTCGTCCAGCAGCTCTTCAGATACAACAATGACGAGAGCCGACTCGTGTGCCAGCTCAGCCTCATCAGCCCTGAAGATCACTCACAGATCTCTACATGGAACAAGACTGTTCCAGAACGTACGACCCAATGTATACACGAGATTCTGCAGGACATTGCTGCTCGCCAGCCAGATGCACCGGCCATTTGCTCCTGGGACGGCGACTTAACATATCGCGAGCTGGTCGAGACTGGTTCCAGGCTGGCACATTACCTCCATAGTCTCCAGAAAGGCGTTGGACCCGAAGCACTCTTGGGACTCTGTATGTCTAAGTCTAAGTGGGCGCTCGTCGCCGCCGTGGCCATCTTGCAAGCTGGTGCTGGCGTGGTTCCTCTGGGCATTGGGCATCCTGTGGTCCGTATCCAGACAATTGTGGAAAACACAGAAACGCAACTCATCCTCACCGATAAGGAACAGGCAGAGAGGCTTGGTTCGTTGAATGATGCGACAACCATCATCATTGACGACGCTCTGATGAATAGTCTGCCGCCATATACTCCGATACCAGCCTGTTCAATTGTTACTGCAGACAATGTGTCCTATGTCGTCTTCACTTCTGGCAGCACAGGCACCCCCAAGGGTTCCGTACTGGAACATGGCGCCCTCGCCGCCAGTCTGCTCAAACACAGTCGCATGCTCCACCTGGAGCCACACTCAAGAGCCCTGCAATTTGCTGCCTTCACATTCGACAACAGCATCTCCGACATCTTCGCCACGCTGTTCCAAGGCGGTTGTGTCTGCGAACCCTCCGAGGACGACCGAGTGAGCAACCTCGCCAAAGCCGTGTGGGATCTGCGCGTCAACTTCCTCAGCTTGACGCCCACGGTAGCGGCCATGCTTCGACCACAAGACGTACCACCTATCGAAGTCCTTGTCGTCGGCGGAGAGCCCCTCGACCCCAATGTCATTGATATTTGGGGTAAATCTTCCGCCATTATTAATTCTTATGGACCCTCCGAGTGCTCGATCCTCGTGGCATGCAGCCGTCCCCTCACTGAGCGCCGTGATGCACCCAATGTAGGTCTTCCAGTGGCCTGCTGCTTCTGGGTCGTCTCGCCCACTGATTACAACCGACTCTCCCCCATCGGTGCACCGGGCGAACTTCTCCTCCAGGGCGCCCAGCTGGGCCGCGGCTACATCAACGAGCCCGAAAAGACTGCTAAGGCCTTCGTTGTCAACCCAACATGGGTGCAAGACTTCCCTATAGCACGCGACCAACGCCTTTACCGCTCTGGAGACCTTGTCCGCCAGAACCCGGACCAGTCACTCACGATGCTTGGCCGGCGCGACACGCAAGTCAAGATCCACGGCCAGCGTGTAGAAATTGGCGAGATCGAGAGCTGGATAGTGCGGCTGATGCCTGAAATTCGCAAGGCGGCTGTCGATTACATAGCGTTGGCACATGGGCGGGGAGATCGTGTGTTGGTTGCGGCGCTGGAGGTGGAGACGACTTCTACGACGAAGAGTGCCCCTGTTGAGGTGGCGCAGATCTCGCCTGTGCTGCGGAGGAGGCTTGAGCAGCTTCGGACGGAGCTGCGTGCCGTTATTCCTTCGTACATGATTCCGAACAATTTCCTCCCAGTCACACGACTGCCGTTGAACCCATCGAGCAAGTTGGACCGACTGGCTCTCCGTAACTTCTTCGCCACGTTGAACGCCAGCGATTGGAACCGTTACTTGTTCAGCAGTGTATCTGACAAGTCTGTGGCGACGGAGATGGAAGCACTCCTGCGACAGTTGTGGTGCACTGTCTTGTCATTTGACGAAGATCTCATCGGGCGAGAGGACAACTTGTTCGACCTTGGCGGGGACTCGGTTGTGGCCATGAGACTGGCTGCCTTGGCGAGGGAGGCTGGCCTGCAGCTGACCGTGGCCGATATTCTCGGTACACAGGTTCTCAAGAAAATGGCATCTGCAGCCAGCAAGGCCTCGCCCAACTCTCTTGCCGCCCTCAAACCGGATCGATACCAGCGTTTCTCCCTAGTGTCTAACCAACAACACAAGACTGCAATCTTGAAGAAAGCACAATCCTGCGACTGGGTTCATACTTCTGGGGTCGTGGTGGATGTTGCCCCTGTCACTGATTTTCAAGCCGTCAGTGTTGAGGGCATGTTATCCAAGTCCCGAATGGACTTGAATTATATAGGGGTCGATGGCACCGGCGCCGTCGATATTGATCGGCTCAAGACTGCTTGCCTAGGTCTGATCGAACAGGTTGAGACACTCCGAACTGCCTTTGTGGAGGATACGAACCATCAGTTCTGGCAAGTCCTTCTCAGTGCGTACAAGCCCGACATCCGACAATATCGCACGGAGGAAAGCATTGCGGCTTTCACCGAGAAATTCATAAAGCAAGACATGTTCGGCAGGCCAGAACAAGGAAGACCGCCAGTCGATATTGCCATCATCACAAACACAGATGGGAGCAACCAGCACAGAATCCTCTTCCGCATTTCACATGCGTTGTACGATGCCCATTCTTTGCCCTTGCTCTGGGAAACTCTCATGGCTGTACACAACGGGACCAAAATTCATCCCCACGCCACTTTTGTCAGCTACCTATCAGACCTTCACGGTCGCATAGACGAATCGTCCTCCTTGTCATATTGGCGTGCGTTCCTGAATGGATCAGTCATGCCTCAACTGGACCAAAAGTCACAACAAAGCCATGTGACCACAACTTCGACAGACCACCTCAAGGCATCCTTCCTACCCAAGGAAAACCTCCACCTCCCAACATCCGTGTCATCCGGCATGATGCCTGCCGTCATAGTGAAAGCCGCCTGGGGCCTTGTCCTCACAGAACACACAGGTCTCTCAGACCTCATCTTTGCCGAGGCGAGCACAGGCCGCAACGCAGTGAGTCCTGCAGTCGCTGACGCACACGGCTGCTGTGTCATGGCTCTCCCGTTCCGCTTCGTCATGCCGGCCCAGGAGGATACTGGTGGCGTGACGACCGTTTCGCAGTTACTCGATGCTGTCCTAGACCAGCAGACCAAGAGCATTCAACACGAAACCATCGGGACTCGACGCATTATCAATGATTGTGCGCCTTCTTCATCTTGGAAACGCTTCACGTCGCTCATCAATCATCAGAAGGCTCCTAAG
Source organism: Cryphonectria naterciae (assembly GCA_014850475.1). Classification (NCBI taxonomy): domain Eukaryota; kingdom Fungi; phylum Ascomycota; class Sordariomycetes; order Diaporthales; family Cryphonectriaceae; genus Cryphonectria; species Cryphonectria naterciae. Next base: position 17,360 of record JACWST010000037.1, on the reverse strand, counting down.
GCGCCTAGCTTTGTGCTAGGAGAGACCGAGTACACTCCTTCGTTCCTCGACGGTGCAGAGGATGGTGGGTTCTACATGTTGCCAGACATTTCCATTTCAGCAACACAAGGGCCAGGATGGTTGGAGATACGGTTTGGTCATGCGGTGGATGTTGTCGATGCTGCTGTTGCGGCTCGTCTTCTGCGCGGGCTTTGTGTTGCGATCGAGGCGATCAGTGCTCGGCCGGATGAGCCCGTCTCCTCTGTGTGTGAACTTGTGAAGAAGGCATACAGGGCCGTGTAGAAAGGAAGAGAGTATTATGTTATAGACCTTTTTCTTCTTCTTCTTTCTTGCTCTCCTCATTCGGTGCTTTCTTTGTTATCAACAGTAAAGCTGCTTATAGCATTTCATGTACCTGTGTTTGTGAAGGGCTTTGTACAGGAGTTGGTTTTATTTCAATTTGATGGATTCATTGTTAGTTATTAGGGGTTTCTTTCAAGAAAATCTAACCTCAGCAATCAATTCTCAATCATAACAACTTTTCATTTCCGATACAAAATACAACAAGCCCTCAAGGGGAAAGTATTATGACCACGGTCTCAGGTTAAAGGAACTCATTTTGCAACATAAGGCAAGGGAAGGTCAAACAATAGACTAGTATTCGCATCAAATGAAGTAAGTAAATAGGGAAGAGGGTCAGACTCATAGAGAAAAATGCTGGGCACCGTCATGAAGAATTCGCACGACTGTGAGATGATGACGACGATATTCATTCTGAATAAAAGAGATACCGTAAAATTCTCAGCGTAGGGCCCCAGATAATACTTCCCAAGGCAGTGAAGGGCCAGAGCTTAATTATCTCCCACTATTCATACTGAATCTTTATCCATATTTCCCTCTGCATACCATGAAGTAAGCGTCATTCGTGATGAGTTCCCGAGCACCCTTTTCCCAATCCTCCACCCCACATGCCCTCCTTGACCTCTTCATCTCCACCTGATCAGACTCCGGCATCCTATCAAGGAACACCATCATAGAGTCTAATGAACAGTCGCGTCCGCGGTAGCGTCTTTGGACAGCTTAGCCGCGCACCTTCGACAGGTCTCCACCAGCCTTGCCCGGCCCAGTCTTGGAACCTGCTGCCGTATCGCGCTTTGGGGGCTCGCGCTTGGGTAGATCGGCAATACAGCCGTGCAGTGTGGGGCCGTGCACCAAGGGGCAGCTCTCACCGTTCCTGCACTTTCGCTGGTGGTGGAACGCGCACTCCAGTGCCTCCATAGGGAGACCCGGGATCCTGCGGTGGACGAACGGGCCGTGATCGCCATTGTGGCCACAGCCAAGCCTGGTCCAGCCGAGGAGGGGTGCGCTGACCCAGTATGGGCAGATCAGGACCCGGTTGTTGTTGTCCTTGAGTATGATGGTCCTGGGAGCAACTGGCTTGGTGTCGTTGGTCTTGTCGACATTGGCTGGCCCGGGGGGCGGACTCGGCGCGGTCTGGGAGCTTGCACCACTCGAGAGACTCATAGTCCGCTTGATCAAGGATGAGAAGTCATCGACCTCTTCTGCTGTGGGCGATGGAGGACCAATGTCCCAGATATCCACCGCCTCAACAGGCTTCTCATCCAAGTGGCTGATTGCCAGCGGCTTCAGGGTCTCGAACGAAATCGCGTCTATGCTAGCGAGATCGGCCTCTGTGGCATCAAGGAGATGCCTGTCCACAACGTTGTGAGGCTTCACATCGCAGCATGTCGAGCTCTCGCCGTTTGGGATCGGGTTGTCGATGGTATTTCGGGCGATGTTGGAGCTCTTTGGCTCAGAGACTTGCGAGCTGTGGTATTGTGAGACTCGGCGGCCTTCGTTCTTGGCCGGCTGGTCGTTGGCGCGTGTGGGAGCCAGCACCACGCGCTTGGTCACATCTTTGAGATAGCTCTGGAACAGGTTCGCGTATGACTGTTTTACCGCATTCAGAGCGACCAGCTTGCGCAGAGACTGGGTGATGTTTTTGACCTCGCGGTCGACTTGCTCGTGTCTGGTAGCCATCTTTTGCGGTTGTTGAGGGGACTGTGAGAGAAGTCCTCAAGAGTTGACAGTGGCAGGTGTGATTGGGGGAGGTGATAGATGATAAGGTTTGTGGGTGACCTCAAGAAACGGGAATTGGGATAATATGGACCTTGATAACTATTTCAGCATCCAAGGTCTGTCATTTGTTAGTGTCGATGGGTTGCAGAAATTATTGAGTTGGCTATTTGCCAACTGAGGCTGGGTTATATAGTAATCACCCAGGCCCTTTACACATGCAGTGAGTTGGCTTAGATGGTGAAAGAACAGGTCCAACTGTCAGTAATTGTGCTATTCACTGGGACCCTGCTATTGTGTTGGTTGACAATGGTAAAACAAGGCAATGTATTGAACAATAGCCTTCAAGGTACAGTGCCTGAGTCACAATACTCTCAAGGCAAGGTTAGTGACGGACCTTTTCACAAGGATCCAGCAGTCTATTATGGAGTAATTATCATATCTTGGTGAATATTGATGATAGTGGATCGGCTGAATCAATAACGAACATCTCAATGACACACATGTTGTCAATCAAGTAACGAATGGAAGTATCCAGAAACTCTTCTATCCTCCTCCACCTGCTTCTTCTAATCGTCTATACCCATTCCCCATTGCCTCATCAGTCCGATTCGCACCCATGCCCCTTCTTCATCAAATGACTAGAGTCCTCGCCTTCAGTGAATCAGTTGAAATAGGAGTCGAAGGTCTCAATGGCACTCTGACTCTGATCATAGACCACATAGAAATCGGACTCTTTGTTGTACCTGAGCAATCGATGTCAGTATCTGTTAGACAAATGAGGATGATCACTGCCCAATGATTCTGGTGACCTTGCGAAGAGATGGGAAATAAACCTACTCAAACCACATGGCCCCCTGGTAGAGAGGGTAGCTGCTAAAGTCACTGTCGGTAATGGCCTTGACCCAATCATCTTTGGTGCTGCCACCATACGCCGTCTCGCCAAGCATAAAGGGCTTGCCATAGGGCTTGACAGCGGTAGTGTAGAAGTCGTCGTATGCACTGCTAAAGCCGGCGCTGACGTCGGAATCGCTCGAGGGATAATGATCCACAGCGACGATATCGACATAGTCTGCGCCAGGCCACCAGTTGCTCAGGGACGAGACGTCCTGCAGGTTAGGCGACCACATCATGTAGCATCCCGTGATCCCCTTACAGACATTGGCGACATTGATCCAGGCCTTCTTGAACGCAGCGTAGTCCTCGCCTCCTGGGTATGCCGGCGTCGCGCACCCGGGTTTGGCGTAGCAGTTCATCTCGTGGGCGAAACGGAGGTACACGACCAGACCGTCCTTTGTGAAGGCCTCAACGACAGTGCCGATCTGCTTCGCCAGAGTTGTCGTCACTTGATCCCAGGTCACGCCCACCGGCATGATGGAAGGAACCATGATCGCACCCTCGGCATCAGCAGCTTTGTAAGTGATGTCGGACCCGTCATAGGAAGCGTCGTTGATCTTGGAGTAGTCACCGAAGAAGCAGGCTTTTTTCTCAGTCGCCGAGTTGAGTGATGAGATGCTCACGGCGCTGTTTTCGTCGTCAGGAAGCCAGCCCCATGCGATGTCTTTGGTTGAGATCATACAGCCCGAGGGAAGACCGGGCAAGGTGTTGCTTGTGCTCGTGTTTGAAGCTGCACTGCTGTTGGAGCCAGCCTCTCGAATGAAATTCCGGTCATCATAATGAGCCGGCGAGGCTGTGGCGCCAAGAGCCAAAAGAGCGGCGAGGAACATATGGGAGGCAGCCTTGATTGCCATTGTGACTGTTTCTTAGTAGTTGAGAGTTGTGAAACAAATTTGAAGTTCGTTTGGAGTCGTTGTTTTGCAATGCCAATGCTTTGTGCGCCTGCCAGGACAAGGTTTGAAGACGAATAAGAAGAGGACATTCGACCATTAAATATGCAAATAGTGACATCTGATCTGCCTGGGAGATCACCCTCAGGATGATTCCTTTCGCAGCCCTTGCCCGAAAGTGGCGATTTTGCCCCGCTGGCCTATTTTCAGGTGACACCTCAGGGCAACCGGGCCATGACCAGAGGTTGTGGCTTCCAAGACCTGAAGATGCAGGCCGCACTGATGTTGGCCAGGAGCGCTTCATCCAATGGGAGATTTATGACGACCCAATTGAGCAGCAAGGGACTGCGTCTGAGTGTGTGCTGTGCCGTTGAGGTGTAATTAGTGATTCGCTTCTGCTTACTGAGCCATTGTTTCAAAAGACTATGCTTTTAAGGCAGACCTCAGCCAGCCCCCAAGATCGACCGGTTGCTCCGACCCAGAACAAAACAGTTGATTAGCTCATAGCATCAGCAGATGACCTCTGAATATCCCGATTCGTGCGAAACAGCGAAGAGAAAGCTCTATTAATACGAATAAAGGAAGAGATTTCGTATTGCGATCTTCACTTGTTATCCTCAAGAGGTAAATACCCTGTCTGAACATTGGAAGCATCGCCAAATCTTGCCCAACCGTTCCATGAGATCTAATACTATAGACAAAGTGTATGCAGACGTTGCTTGAGAAGATCGTGAGACCAAAACAGGATCGGTAGTCATCTGGAATACGCTTGGGACACAATAAGCCTCAGTCGGGACTTGTAATCATTGATCGACTCGAACGTCTCCCACATCTCATCCTCATCGACATCAGATGGTCAATCGACTCGACTTCCTCGTTTATTTTGCTCGTGGTCTTGGTAATCCTCATGGACGATCCTGTTTAGGGTATCATGCCACAACACACCAATCTCCTCGGATTGTCGCTTTTGATCGTCTTCTATTCGATTACTGCTGAGTGAGTCACGCACTTCTTTCACCCTTGGTAGCCATATCTCGGTCCAGAAGGATATGTTGCGGCGAGCAATCTCGGACTCTTGCCCCAGGTTGAGCTTTGTTTCGAACTCATTCACCAAATCCTCGAGGATACTCAGCACGAAGACATCCTCCTCCAGTATTTCGTCGATTTCCTCATCATCTAGACTCTTGACTTGATGCCCATCCATGTCGGGATCCCCATCCATGTCGTGATTACAAGTATGCCTTAGCTCCAGTGCTTGAAAAGTCCAAGAGCGAATTGCAGACGTGAGCTGGTCTTTGGTCCGAAAGGGATGACCGTTGGTGAGGAAAAAGGTGATGAATTCGGCGAGTGTTTCAGGATTCCTGGTCTTGTCCTCACACGGGCGCCATATCGCAGCAAGCGCACCGTTTCCCGTAGGAACCAAGTTATAGGTGGGCACCCTCCAGGCGAGCATCTGCAGCGACAATCATCACGCGGGTCGGAGAGCGCCAGATGCCGGGTTATGTCGTGGAAGGGGGGGCGTTGACCTTGCCAAGGAAGTTCCAAAAGTCCTCGGGTTTTGTTCCTTCCCAAACTAGATGCGACACTGGCGCTAGTGACCTGTATAAATGATGGGCAACCGTCGCGTCTGTACGTTGCACTCGGGCCCATGGATCAGCACCATGTTCGATCAGCCATATACACCTTCGACATACAACCGGAAATACGACCACGTTGTGATGGTGTATTGGATACTCGATATTGGACAACCAAGAGTGCAAAGGTGTCATGCCTTGATCATCAGGCTGGTCTAAATCGCGGAAGCCAATAGAAAAGGCGAAATCATATATCTCCAGATCTTTGGTGGAATAATATCCCCAACAATGAAAGAGCGACCTCGAATTTCCATCGATTTGGAAATTAGAATCTCTCTCTTCCGGATGAGCGATATCGAGGGGTTCTGGAATGCACACACCCTGACAACGAAGCGTATTCACGACAAGATGTGCTTTAGAGTCGAGTACATCGCTTGAGTCGAGACCGAGTACCTTGTATTTCTGCGGTATCATGCAATCGGTCTGTAGAATCGTTTTCAGACAATTTGTGCACTGGCCATCGGACAGAGTGCGACAATTTTTGAAGTTGGCATATTCTAGAGTCGTTGAGCCGCCGTGATCAATAGCATTGATCGATGCCATTGCGGTGGGGTGCCGTAACAACGTCCTTAGGCATGAGAGATGACTATATGCTAGATGCAGTGGCGTTTGGCCGAGACTGTTGACTTCGGATAGGGTAGATGGGAATTTGGTGCAGAGTTCTTCCGCCCTTGGAATGTCGCCAGCGATGACAGCAAGGCTCAGGGGCCCACACCCAAAGTCTTCCCCAGTAAAGCAGCTGTCAGTCGATTTCTTCGCATTCAAGTTTCGAATGACCCATACGTGCAGAAGCATAGCCTTGAAGACTTACATTCCGCAGTGGCTCTTGAAAAATAAAAAACTTTGGCAAGGTTCAAATAAAGCCAGGGAGTGTCAAACTTTCTGATATTCCCAGTCATGGCTGGACAATCATTAAGGTCCTCGGAGCAAAGCCGTTGACTGATGATAGATTGCGCTTCGGGGTTGTACACTGGATAGAAGGGGAAACATATGGCATGGATCGGTTTACTGTGATTATCGACAATATTCAGACCGGCTCCTCACACCATGTATACAAGGACAGGACTCACATTCCATAATCGTCGCACTCTGTTGCCGGCACTCCGTAATACATGAAGGTATCGACAGATGAGAGGGTCAATTGCAAGGTTAGACCTCTAACGAAGATCTCACCAATGCGACACACGAAGTTCTGGTATTGCTGTCAGCATCGAAGCAAGGAGTAATGAAATTGCGGGGTTTACAAACTCACAATATGAGTATCTAGGAAGTGGTGCATGAGCGATCTTCCAGCGACATCAACACTTTGGGGTGAGCTCTTTCTCTCCCTGAACAACTTGACAATCTCGTCAACGCATAGCTTTATGAAGTCGTCTGAGGCGGTTTCCGGTAGTTCAAAATTGGAATACCACAACGGGCGGATCATGTTTGTTATACGAAATGCAGGATCTCTTCGCTTGTCGACGCAGGGGTAGCACATGAGTGTTGCCGGGTTGAGACCCCAGCGGCCAGCGCCCGAGGTATAAGAAAAGGATACCTTGAATGCACGCCGCATGAGGTGCTTTAGTCCGGTGTACTCTACTACCCAAGCCTGAATTGTTTCATCGTTGAGATGTGCGTAGTATGGACATTCCGGAAGGTGCCGCTGGGTGCGGCAGGTCTCGTTGTAGGCGAGCCATGATCCCATCTGGCGGTACGATCGGCGCAGGAATCGACGTTTTATACAGCAACATGCAAGGCGGGGTATTTGTAGACACCGACGGTCATATAGATCTCCTCTAGAGTCCCGGGCAGGTACAAGCTTTGCAGCCGCCTCACCAACGCTGTTATTGCAGTCAATCGCGCCGGTTACTGCTTTCCAATGACTTTGGTTCTCGAGAAAATGATTGATGCGCTGTCTATCCTCGGAAAGTACCCTTCTGAGAATGGTCTCGATGTCCTCGTACCTATGCCTCGTATCATTTCTTGCATCAAGTTGAGTATTCGTCAGATAATCAAGCTTGCTGTCGATGTCTGCGCGTAGCAACGCGACTTCGCCTCCAATGGTTTTAGAGACTCGGGCCGAGTTCGTAGAGATCGAAGTCTCGACAGAAAGCTCGATCGAGTTGTGAAGCTGGTTGATGTCTTGTCGAACTTGTGGTAGCGCTGTCAGATTAAGGTTGATGGTAGATATCGCCGTCTCGACAGCCGACATCACATCTCTGCGTCAAGCAATTGTTAGATCTGCCACTCATCCAGTCCATCAAAATATGATGATACCCACAACCCCGCAATCTGCAGCGCTGTCTGCAGTGTTCCTGTTGACATAGGACAGCTTGGCTTGCAATTTGTGGATGCTGCCACGATGGAAAACATATGTGAGTCTTTTTGAATGCGATTTGGCTCTGTCCACTCTGCCCTGGCCTGTAGACGATGAGGAGCCGCAGGCTAGTTTGGTGACAAGATCTTCCAGGGCCTGAATCTGAGGCTCGCATTCCTTGGCAAATGTCTCTCCGAAGGAGGCGGATTGTCCATGACCTTGGTCGGCTCGAGTGAGAGCGGTTTTACTCAGCGCGAGGAGAATCTTCATGTGCTGTGCTTGATGTCTGGCGCTCTCGAGATCATTCTCGCGCTCTTTGATAGCGTCGAGATATTGGTTTACTCCACTGTAAGCCTGAAGCCCCAATCCGATCACGCCTGCAACAGAAGCAGTGACTGATAGTGGGTCGCCCATTTTTTGGTGCAAAAAAAAGGTAGGTAGTGTAAAGCTTGACTGACTGATCCAGGACGGCCACAAGTGGTGAGGAGATGGGACATCGAGTAGGGATTGAGGAGTGGGGGGGGGGGGGGGGGAGGGGTTTTGCTTACGACATATAATTCTTGCGTTCATTGATGGGAGCCGACAATTTCTGCAGCACTAGATGCGCGAGTTGATGCCCAATACGATGCCCTGTCACCACATTGGAAAGGGTGGCTGAATACTACTTTATGCAGCCACACCTATGTAGCCGGGCGTGGTAGCTTGCTCGGCCATGATCTGCAGCTATTTCTCTGGCCATCTTACTCAAAGGTATGTACATTTCTCTTAGCCTTCTTCATCGTCCTCAAGAGACTGCCTTGGACGCGTCTCCATTTGAGACAGCTTTGAGTAAACTCTTTCTTCTCTAGAACAGAGGCTTCAACTTGGTAATTCAGTATGGTGAGAACATGAATCACAGCTGGTAATTATGTTCAAAAAAAGAAACAGAAGATCTCAAAATGGTTGAATAAGGCTGCGCGAGACTACCCTGGTGTGGTAGTACTCACTGCTGCATGCATGCGCACCATGCAGGCTCCAGCGGCCAATCTGCATCGAATGCGCCCCTCCACGAGATGTAACTATCATATAAGTAGTAAGCCCAGGAGACTTGGCAGCCATCTCATGTGGCACTGCAACTGTAGTGTCCCAGTGAGTTTATCCACTTTGGACGTGTTGAAGAGGACCGAAAGACTTGAGCTGAGGCGCAGGCTGTGAGAATCCCGCCTCGAACCCGAAACAATTTGGCGGACAACTACTTACCTATTTAGTAGGTAACACTCGCGAGTTGCTGTCAAGCAACCACTGGCATCAAAGTCACCATGACTACAGCAACACCATCTCGCTGGCATAAGCAATCATGCACCAACCCAATAGTGGTTGTCGGGAGCGACAATGCGCCTCGTTGCACGGCATGTCACGCTGCGCCTGACCTGGAGAAGATCTGCGCTGTCTCAGAGCAGCACACGCCATCCGGGTGCGAGGCCGACTCCGATTCGGAAAAGGAAAACGGACAAGAAGGAGAAGCAACTGCAGATCTAAACCTACGATGGCCTTCCAGCGTCCGGTTTGTAAGGCCGGAGTCGTCGCCTTCGCCGTCAACCGCCAGCCCGCAGCCAAGTGGTACACAGCCGTCCATCGATGAGAAAAAGAAGGCCACAGACAGACTGCCGCCGTCTAGTCATTCGCTTATCTATGGCCAGAGACTCGCGCCAAATCAATTCCGCCTGGCCTGCCTGACGCCAGCCAGTAATCCTTCCCACCCAGTCCATCTCAACCTAGAGATCTACGAGGACGATAATTGCCCAGAGTACGAAACGGCCTCATACACCTGGGGCGGTGAAGACGGCGACTCGACAGCCTGCTGCCCGGTGTTCTTCGGTCCGTACTGGGATGTCTCACTGCACACGAAGAACTGCTGGGAACTGCTCCGGTTCGCGAGGCCCAGAAGAGGCATACGGCTGATCTGGATCGACGCCCTGTGCATTAACCAGAAAGACATCCCCGAGCAGAATGAACAGGTGCAAAAGATGGGCAGGATATTCAGCAGCTGCACAAGAGTCGTGGTGTACCTGGGACCGGACATCGTGGAGCACCAAGCCGAGGGTGGTCGGTTTCCCACCCGCCACAGGCTGCACGAGCTCCCCTGGCGCGCAGACCAGCTCAGCTCGTCTCCCCTTCAGCCTCCAGCTAGGAAAAGCATGCAGGAAGTCTTGTCGCGGAGGTACTTCACGAGGATCTGGATCATCCAGGAGCTCGTCTTATCGCCACAGGCGGTGATACGGATCGGCCATGCAGACTTCATAGCCGACGCAGGCACTCCAGTGATGACGAGGAAGAAGATACGGCCTGTCTTCGACGGGGAGAAGACAGTGATGCCGTGGCTTCACATGGTTTCGCAGCAGTCGTTGAAGGTCACAGACACCCTCGAGGCGCTATCAATCGTGCGGCATTCGCGAGCAACAGATCCCAGGGACAGGTTATTCGGTATCCTCGGCTTGATCCGACACGATCAGCCCGAGGCGCGACTTCAGTTTGACTATTCTTTATCCGACGAGCAGCTCTGGATCGGCTTCTTCGCGCATGTACTGCTGGTCGAGAAGACCTTCTGGTTCCTGGAATTTGCCCGTGGTCACAGCGACTCCATCGGGAGACCGTCGTGGGTTCCACGATGGGAATCACCGGAGGCATGGTCCGACTTCGTACAGCCGGCCGTGGATGAGGTCAAGAAAAGCTTCCTGTCGGTGTGCGAGGAGATGGCTAAAGAACATGACAATCCAACTACGTGCTTCAATCTCAATTCTGATATCAGAACGTCAAGCCCAGTGTGGGACAACGAAGCTTCGGTGTGCGCCTCCACCGGTGCGCTCAGAGCACTTCGGTTTCAGCGCGCCTTCACGTTTCGCCAAGTACCTACGCTGCATTCTCAGTCCAAGGATATTAAATTCTTCCGGCTCGAAGGCACCGAGATCGAGGTTTGCCTTGCGTGCCGGACACCTCTCGACCAAGTCATCGAGCCCGAGCGAGATCATCTCTTTATCCTTCACGCGGACTACCAGGAGGCCATCTTTCTGGTGCTAAGAACTGAATGTGGCCTGTGGCACGGTACACCAAGGCCTTTTGGTGTCGGCCCTAAAGAGCTATCTTCCACTGAGAGCGAGCTACCCCGACTGCGCACTAGTCTGGTTGCAATATGTCGATTTGTGAGCATCAATTGCAGAGACATCGGGATATGGGCATGGTTCCGGCTACCCAATATTCTGAATGTACCGACTGTGAAGCGTTTTGCACAACCCAGACCGGCGTCGCGATCTCCGCAGTTTGCATTGGAGCTGGATGACGTATCGTGTTTCGGCCCGCAGGCGAGTATTGTCCACTGGGTTCGAAAGATGCGAGACATGCTCGACTGCGACCTGGAGAAGTCTCATCAGTACTGGTTGCTAGCCGATCGAGACTGCTCGCTCCTTTCCGCTGCAACGAACGAGTATCTGTCAAAGCGTGGCCTGCATGGTCCTAGGTTCTGGCACATACTGCCAATCATCTGGTCCCTCGCTACGTGTAGAGATTTGATGCCGTGGATGATCTCGCGATGTTTTGACCAAGAATTCCTGGAAGAATATTGTTGCGAAGGTGCGGGCGATTGCGATGGTGTACCGCCCATCCGACTCAACATCCCACCGGATTTTTGGGACGGTAGCGGGTCGATGCTACTAAGTCGTATTAGGTCGTGGCCCTTCAAATCCAAATATGAGGGAATCTGGCGATATAAGTCGGCGGACCCTGGACTGGAGGACGGACGTGCTGAGTGGAAGAAATTGGAAGAAGTACCCTCCTGGCCCGAGACCTGGATGGAGTCGCGCGGACTGCCGATTATGCCCGTGGTGTTTGAGATGAAGGCCAGCTTTATCCACGACTTGATGTGCACGCGTTTTGTGTTCAAGGACGACACAGTCCAACTGATGAGACACTTCGAGCGGCTGTACTGGGCCCTAGGCGTCAAAAGCTACACCCAGTTAGAAAATTTGTTGAAGTATGAGAAGGACATTTCTGAAGTTGTACCGGGCTTCTCGGGGACACGGAATGATCATGGCGCATTCACGATGGATGGCCAGGAATACTTGGTCGATATATATTGATGGCGAGTGGGTGGTGAAGGCGAGGAAATAGAGTATCATTACTGCGCCACCTTTTGAAAATCCTCCAGTCCAGCATTCGTCCAACCTGTGATTGAGAACAATTTCTGCTGTCTGTCCTAGCTGGAACCTCCCTCTTCCTGTTGTTGCGGCGGCTTTTTTGCGTCCTCTTCAGGCGTCATGGTCTTCAACTGCAGCGCATGTATGCCACCCTCGCGCGCGAGATCCTCTTTCAGCAGCTCGTTCACCATGCGATGCCTCCTGATCTGGGGCTTCCCACGGAACTCGCCCGAAGTGATAACGAGTCGAAAGTGCGTTTCTGCGGAGGTGCTGCCTGCCATGGCCTTGTGATGCTTGTGGAGGTGGGAGTCGTTGTAAATTTCGAGGCGTGATGGCGCAAAGTGATTCGTGATCTGGGGAGTCCAAGCGCTGGTCAACGGACTGTCCTTTTCGTGTGGAGGGAGTTGAGCAAGGGACACTGATCGCACCTTTTCTCGGATCACATGCTCAACGGGACCTCCAGAGCTTTGCCCCAGGCTGCCCGGCTCTGCCATCGTAGCGAACGTTCGTTTATTCAGCAGAGATGTTGTCGTCTTTGTAGCAAAGCGCAGCGTCTGAAAGGACTGGCGCATCGACATTGGAAATGCGCTCTTGCGGTATAGGTAGACTCAGGCAGTTCTAAGCAAGAAGGTTGGCGATAGGCAGGCAGTCCTGGCAAGGCAGATGGATGGTGAGATCAAGATAGTTACTTGTTGTCTGCGTGCTGCGCAGGAGTCGTCGAGAAATTGCTGATGCGTTGAACCCCAATTGCATGTGCCCAAGTCTGCAGAAGCAGGAGCTGTTGACTAAGCACTCCGGCTGCTACCGAAGATGAGACTAGCTTGTTTGGGCAACACGATGCTGTGGCGGAGAGTCAACTTCTTCTGGGTTCATCGTGCTGCCTTTGCCTGATTGGGGAATTCCCAAGCTTGCATGATTCTCGAGAGGTGATACAGTACTTCCCAGCGCCATTTCTTCTCTCTTTTCTCGGTGATGCTCACTCTATTCTTGTTGCAATGGAGAAAAGAGACCTGGATCGATCTGGCAGGGTTTTAGTGCTCGTTCAGGGTTAGCGTAACGAGGATATGAGAGGTTGTCTAGAGCGGTGACAGGGGGTTTCAGGGTCCAGACACGTTTCTCAGGGACAAGAGGGACCATTGGATTGACCAGCGGTAGCCCATATCCCTTTTCCCTCCTTTGGCACCCCTCTGTCTCTCCCTCTTTCTCTCTCTTGATTGATTGATGTCTAGTATAGACCGACCAACCCTCCTACATCCGTGACGACTGTCCACAAACCACTCGAAACCCAATCAATTAGCCACCCGCCTACCAATTGCGCGCCCTCCCCCTCCAACATGTCCAACGTCGGATCCCCCGAGGTGCGAGCCATCGAGGAGGCCTACGAGGCCGTCCGCAACGACAAGGACGAGACGACCTGGATGATCGTGACGGCAGCCAAGGGCAACAAGCTCAGCCTGACCAGCACGGGCACGGACAAGTGCTTCGTCGACGACCGGGACGACACGGAGGAGGAGGAAGGCGGCGCGCCCAAGAACGCCATCGTGGCCGCGCGGGCGGGGCTGGACGACGCCGAGATCCAGTACGCCTACGTGCGCGTCGAGTACGCCAACGACTCGGAGAGCACGCGCACCAAGTTCCTGCTGGTGACGTGGATGGGGCCCGCGGCGGGCATGATGCGGCGGGCGCGTGTCACCACCGAGGCCGGCGAGGTGCAGTCCAAGATCCTGCGGCACTACAGCAAGGAGATCCGCACCGACGACAAGAGGGAGCTGAAGCACGCCGATATCGTCACCATGCTGAGGAAATCCGGCGGTGCGGACTACAACGGCGGCAGGGGCTAGCTTGGGAGAGGATAAAGGTCTAAATAAAGGAAAATAACAGGGAAAGGATTAGGATAAGAGGTAAAAAGAGGGGGAGGGGGAGGGGAGGGGAGGAGGCGCATTACAGTCTGGCAAAGACAGGTGGACGCATGTTGTGTGCGGCATTTGGATATGGAGTCTTTGTGGCACCTGGGAGGCAGTGTGCAGTGAGTGTCCTTTTCAAGGAGCTATTGAGAAAGCGTTTGGCGTTCTAGAAGTTCAGCTGGGATAGAATTTCTGCTGTATTTGTTGCGCAATCTACACCTGTCCTCTGACGGCCTGTTGGACATGCTAAAGAGTACATTCTGGACCAGGCCAGCTCGAGATGTGTCACCTGCTGCAACGTGAAGCCTGTACTCGGAATGCGATGCCATGATGTCGTCACTTTCTATCGCAAACCTACCAAGTACTGAGGCAAGGCTGTAATCGACGACGTGCTCTCCGATCTCTGGATTTCCCGATCACTTCCTCTGTTTTTTTATTTTATTTCTTTTCCTTGTTGGGCGCGCCGGGGCTGAGTGCGCGGGGTTTCTGAGACAAGGTGCGCCCCCACCACCAGTCATCATCAGGGAAACGAGTGCGTCACACAACGTCTACAATATAGGCTCATGTAAGTAATAGAACAAGGGGCGCAAATGGCCTGTCAAATAATTCGCTTATCAAATATGCACTATCATAAATTTGCTCATAATGAGAAGTCCATTCCCTTCCCTCCCCTTCCCTTCCCAATTCCTTTCTTCTCCTTTTTTTTCTTTCTTTTTCTTTTTCTTTCCTTTCCCCTCTTGGGTTTACCTTATTTACTTTCCTCCGACAATATTGGCATTCGTCTTGAACATCTCGGCATCGGGCTTGTACTTCTTGGAGACCAGGCGCACGTTGTACTCGCAGTCGAGGGTGCACTTGGGGTTGTCCTTGACGGGGACAAAGTCCAGCAGCAGGTCGTCCTTGACGGCGCAGGCGACGTCGGTCTCGAGCCAGGGGTCGTCTCTTGGGTACAGCTGGGCCGTGACGCCGACGTACTCTGGGTGCGTGACCTGCGAGAGAAAGAGGAAAAAATGTCAGTGACAAGACAAGAACAAATTTTTATTTTTATTTTTATTTTTTGAAAAACAGACACAAGTAATAACAACAACAAAACTCACCATAATGTGGATATGCGCAGGTCGGTTCGGGTGGCGCCCCATCAACTTCAGCAGATCGGCCGAGGGCCCCGAGGTATCGATAGCATACTCGGTAGGCTTCAGGCAGTAGAAGGCAAAGCGCCCCTCGGAGTCAGTGCGGAACTTGCCGCGCAGGTTGTGGCGGGTCTGGTTCTCGGGGTCAAAGACGTCGTATTTGCCGTTGGTGCTGGCCTGCCACATGTCGAAGACGGCGTCGGGTATGCCCTTGCCGGTGTCGACGTCGCGGACCACGCCGTGGAAGTAGGTGGCCTGGCCGTCGGCGGGCATGTTGAGGATGACGCTGTCCTCCTTCTCGCGGAAGGGGGTCTCGGGGGACCAGAAGGGGCCGAGGATGGTGGAGGAGGTGGGCTCCAGGCCCTTGTCTGTGACGATCTTGTGATTGATCTCATCGACGAGTCTTTTTTGGAGGGAGCGGGCGTAAAAAATGTCAGAATTTGAGACGTCAAGAAAAACAATAAAAACAGAAGCAGTAGTTCTCAGATACTCACGACTCGATACCCAGGATGTCGCACACCCGCCACGCCTCGTTCCGGTTCTTCTGGTAGGCGCCGCCGATGGCGTTGACGTAGTTAACGCCAACGATCCACTCCTCCTGGGTGAGCTCGACCTCCCTGCAGAAATCGTGCATGTGGCGGATGAGGGAGGCGAGGATCTCCCTATGCCTGGGCTTGGTCTCGGGGCTCATGAGCTCGATGACATGTTGTGTGAAGTTGGGGTCAAATCTGTTGCTCTTTTGCTCGGCGTGGACGCCGTTTGTGCCGTTTGTGTGGCCATTGGCCCCGTTAGCGGTGGTGGTTGTCGCCATTGTTGTTGCTGTTGTCGTCGACGATCTCTCTGTGTCTCTGAACTCGCCTTGTCGTCGCTGATTGGATACCAAGTCTTTTTGGTCTGCTACTTGGATCTCACTTTGGTGTAATCTGGTTGGATAGAGTACAGAATAAGAGGGAGGGGAAGGGGAAGAAGGTTAGAGAATATTGGGAAGTGAGACAGGCAAGGCAAAGAGTCAAAAAACCGTGAGCCAAGAGACACGATAATGTATTTAAACTGAACCTCCCCTCTCCCACCCCCTCTTAGACTCTCCCCCTCCATTCCTCCCGACCGCCCGTCATCGCGGCTGCGGATTAACTGTGCCATCGACACGGAAAGACAGGTCGGCAGATCGAACAGGGATCAAGCACCCTCGAAAGCATCAGGCGGAGGAACAATCTCTCCCCGCCATAACACGCACTAAATCATTAGGTACGATGCTGGAGAAGAGGAAACCCCCGTTCTCAAAACCATCGCCCGCGACCCGAGGTGCGATGCCAGGTTGTGGGGAAATAATCTTGCAAGATGGGCTGATGCTTCTGAAATGGCGAGAGTTTGACTGGCCCGTTGCTGGTTTCTTTTTTCCTCCCTCCTTGTTTGTTTTCCCCAGAAAATGGAGAAGCGTCGAATCCGGGGCAGTGGAATAAGCAGCTGGCCCATAGTATTTGTGCTTTTTTAGTGCCTTAGCATAACCCTATAGTGCGTAGGCGGTTCGTCTGTTGAGCCCAGAACAAGCCCGGGTAAAGCCTTTTCCAGGGTCTATGACGGCGCTTAAGCCTTCATCAGCGCGCTGCTGCTGCTGTTTGCAGTCTGTTGTGGAAAGGCCCGAAAGTACTGCACAAACCCTTCTTTTTGAATCAAGGACATACAGCGGATTCTTGTGAACAATCAAACCATCTTATCACATCACATGACTGTCTGGGGAAAGATGCATAGGAAAGATCCAGAACGTTGCAGCACCTTACTTGATTAGGGCGGCTTGCAAGGTGTGCTGCTGCTGGCCGGCTTATCCGGCCCAAAAGGGCGGCGAGCAGTGAATTGCCATAGGACTATAATGTGCCATGGTACTACAATGGTACTTACTTTCAGGACCGTCGTACGATCCGCACTCGCGACTTCGCGTCAAACGATATCGAACGATACATGATAATTTTCTCGGATAGGCAAGGCATATCAATCAACCTTTTATCTCTCTCTGGTCTCAATTTACTAGTCCGGCGCAGGAATAACTCGACTTGCTGCTTGATGGGGAAAAAAAGACCGCGATAACTTTGACCCTCGTCCTGCTGGGCTGCGTGTGGGGTCCGGGAAAGCTTTGAAGCGGGTGGTATTCGGTCTTGGACCCATGCACACTATTGTGCCATATATATAGTTCAGTACCACTGTACCTCGTGGCCAGGTGTGTGGATGGAAGGACGGCTGACCCTTGATGACGTCGGGTGTCTTGCCGCGGGCGGGGGGGGGGGGGGGGGGGGTGTGAAGGACATCAGGGGGGTTGTGTTTTGTTTTTGGTTTTGGGGGGTGGGCTTTGGTTTGGTGGGATCGCGGGCAAAAACGGCTCTTTTGGGG